>JASANE010005364.1:0-97368 GCA_030248225.1 Trileptium ribeirensis | reverse complement strand
GGATTCGTCCTCTATTCCTCTATTTGTCCTCTATTTTCAGAAGCGTCCTCTATTGTCCTCTATTTCGATGTTTTGTCCTCTATTGTCCTCTATTTTTGGACGGACGAATTTTGGAAATAATGTTTTGTGAATTTGGTGGCAAAGCTAGAATTTTGCAAAATGTGGCATATTTATCAAGCATCCAGCCTCGCTTCACGAGTCTTAAGACTCATTAACGTCAAAACATTGCATTTCAGGTCTCAAAATCTATCGATCAACCCGAAGGGATCCTACTTTCCATCTACATGAATAACTGTTGTTTCCATATATACTATATATCTGAATTGTAGAATGACACTAATTGTTTGTAAATTCAGTTGTCACACACACTATATATGTATATGTACTGTTGTAAGCTGTCACAAATATACTGTTTGTGTGCCATCTGTATTTGCTCTGATTTGTGTCCTATTACATTTCAGATAAATAGTATATCTGGTAACATAACAGTAATTGCTGCAATGCCAAGAGATTCCACATATAGTCCTGCTTGGGAAGAGTCTTCCATTGGCGGCATTCCGAATTCACTTTGGCTAACTGCTGATCCATCATCATTGTATTCGGCGAAATGCAAACTTTGTACCGGAAAAACATTTCTTGTGAAATCACAAGGATACTCTTCAGTAAAGCAACACGCCTCATCGGCTAAGCACATTAGTAGTATGAAGGCTAATGCTGGCCAGGCCAAACTATCAGTCGGTGCGGAAACTGGAAACGTAGTTGTTGCTTCACCTACTGAAGGAGTCGTCATTGCACATGACGATAAGGTTACAAGGGCGGAAATTTTGTGGGCTATCCAGATGAGCGTATCCAACTTTTCCTTTAGATCGTGTAACCAGATGCCCGATTTGTTCAGCAGCATGTTTTCTGATTCAAAAATAGCTCGGGATTTTAAGATGCACGAAAACAAGGCATCTTACAGTGTGAACTACGGCATTGCGCCTTATTTTAAAGGCTGTGTCCTTTCGGAGGTGCAATCATCTACTTATGGCTTTTTCCTGGCGTTCGATGAAACAACGACAGTTCAGGTCAAGAAGCAGTTGGACATTCATTTGACATGGTGGTCGCCGACGTCCCATCAAGTGGAAACAGCATTTGTGGATGCTCAGTTCATATCGCGTGCAACAGCAGATATTTTGTCAGACTGTTTAATGAACTTTATGGCCACTAATTCGTTACAATTGGCTGATCTTTTATCCGTCGGCATGGACGGTCCTAGTGTAAATAAAAAGACGTTCAGCCTTCTTCGTAAAGCAGCCGAAGACCAGCGATCTGGACTGATCGATATAGGGAGTTGCAACCTTCATATTGCACACAATGCGTTTGGGAGGCTAGTTGCCAAACTGGAAATCGATATACCAGATGTGCTTTATTCTTTACACTTCTATTTCAAACATTCCGCTCTTCGTCGAAGTGATTATAACCAAGTTGAAGAGATAACCAGCATGACGGCCGAATTTACGAACAAGTACGTAAGTAGTCGTTGGCTTTCAATGGCTGCTGCATGTCGGAAATTGACGGAGCAGTTCGAAAATCTATGTCACTATTTCCTCACGGTTGTGCCACAGTCTTCCGAATTCAAAAACATCTCTCAGACTGACCGATATAAAACAATTTCTGCTTTCCTGAAAAATCAAGCCAGCAGGGTTTATTTGTGTTTTGTTGACTTTATTAGCCGCCCTAGTGAAGCATTTCTGAACAAATTTGAAAAGAGGGAGCCCATGATACATCTATTGTGGGATCGAATGAAGTTGCTACTTGTCGGCTACATGCGTTTGATTGTTAAACCGGACGTTTTGGCTCAAAATGAGCAAAAGCCCTGGGATATCGAAGTCTGCGCTGATAGCGCATCTACATTGCCATATGGACGTTTTGATGTTGGTGTAAAAGCTCTTCAGTTTTTGTCTAAGCTGTCAGAGCCATTGCATTGTTCGGCTTAATCTTCGATCCGCCTGCATAGCGCTAGTCGGCCACCTACAGAAATCCTTACCCCTTAACAATGCTATATTGTGCGACATGCGCTGTTTGAACCCTTCGCTGAAACAGTTATGTGGTCCCGATTTTATTGGAAGAATTGCTATAGCTTTGCATCACGCCGCTCCGAGAAAACTTTCGCTGACTCAAGTGGATGCCGCTAGAGACGAGTGGCGAATTTTCCAATCGTCTGACACGGAATATAGAGAGAGTGAAAGGGTTGACAGTTTTTGGAATCGAGTCCTCAAGCTACAGGCAGAGGACGGGTCGCCGTTGCTCGCCAACCTCGCGCGAGTTGTCAAAATGTCGCTGCTTTTCTCTCATGGACAAGCTAGTTTGGAGAGGGGGTTTTCTGTGAACACCGATATTCTCTCCAAAAAGCGTATGTCGCTATCTGAACTGTCCATTATTTCTCAGCGTATTGTAAAAGACTACATTTGTCGCAGCTGCGGGAACCAGGTGAGCAAACTAGTCGTCACACCTGGCATGATGAACTGTTTCCGATCAGCTAAGAGCAAATACGATAAAGCCAAGGATGATATGCGGAAAGCCAACGAGAACAAAACCAAATCGCACTCAAATAACCGAGGTCGAGGAAATATCGCCTCAACCAGTGGCATATCACGCTTGGATCAAATACGTGCGTTGAAACGGTCTCATGAAACCGAGGCTCGGACGGCTGAATCCCTGCTGTGTGAGGGTTCGATTCAGCTGCAAACGGCCTGTGCTGAAAAGAAAATGCGCCAGGAGATTGTCGGCGCCGCTAACGCTAAGATTTCGATGGCTAACACCAAGCTCACAGAATTGCGGAAAAAGATTGCGAAATTACATGAAGAGGAGCTCAATCTTATTGAAAAGAAGCCAAAAAAGTAAAAGGTGGGTTGTAGCGTTGAATTATTGGTCATAATTTGGCTTATTAGATGTCCTCTATTTTCGGAGAAGATGTCCTCTGAAATTTTCTCTAACCGGTCCGAGCACTGTATTACTATTTTCATGTATTTTTGGGTTCCATGGGCCCAATGAAATATCGTGATCGACCCAACCCTGCAGCAAAATAATGAAAATAACAGCACACTATTTGCAGATACATAGAGAATGAATTATTGCTCTACAAAATGAGACCAAAAATACATAGATATTTCGAGTGGTTGCGGAGATGTTGCCATTTTCCTGTATTTTGTGTTCCAGGGCCCATTGAAAAACGTTTTTGAACCAACCCTTCAGCAAAATAATCACAACAGCAGCACACTATATGCAACTATTTAGAGGATGAATTTCTGTATATATAACGAGACCATAGCTGAAGCAGTTTTCTGAGATGTTACGATTTTCGTGTATTTGGGATCTCATGGGCCCATGTTAGAAACCCTTTTGAACCGTATCCTGTTTTCTGAGAGAATCGCGTAGCATAGCAACATCTATACAACTTTATAGAGATTTATTTGCTGTACAAAATGAGCAAAATTTGACGCAGATATCTACATTATGTTGAGGTACAATAAGTAACATGTTTTGTAGGGTCCGAATATCTTAGGCCCGCTTTTGGGGGAATATATTGGCATCACGCCTGACTAAAGGGCACAAATAGAGATTTCGAGCTTTGAAATAGCTACCGCGTGAGTCAATCCGCCCAGTCGAAGTTGAACTATGCTTGTCATCCCAAAAAACCCTCAGAACCAGACAAAGTCAAAGTTCACCACTCTTGTCAGTGAGAATTCTTCGCTTCGCTCGTTTCACTCATTCACTCATAATTCGATTATTCGACTTTTAAACCGTAAAATTGTGGGACCATGGTTTTTTTACAAAAATCAGTCAAGGCTTGGAGCTAGTAATATACAGTTTACTTTAAACCATAAAATTGTAGGACCATGTTTTTTACAAAAAATCAGTCAAGGCTTGGAGCTAGTAATATACAGTACTTTCGGTCAATTGTGGCAAGTACTGTAAGTCTCAAAAGCTCGCTATTTTTCGTCAGTTGAAGCTTTTGAGTCCCTAACCGATATCTATTCGACCATCCTATGATCGTAACTGTGTGTTGAAATGACCTAATTATCAAGACGTAGCTTGAAATGTTGTTCGTAAATGTCGAAGTACGGATTCGCTCAGAGTATCGCTTACGAAAGCGGTGAAATGTTTTTTAAATTTTGCTCTGTTGACTTTTCAATATCTATTAAAATCGTGGCGTTGTTTGTTGGAAGATGTTTTTTTAAATGTGAAAATGATTTTTCGAGTGAGTTATAATCTGTTCGATAACTGCTGGAATGATTTTCGATCGATTTCAGTTCGAGCAACAAACAAACATATTTAATTATTGTGTGAATGAGTCGTTATTCGGTAACTACATTGATTCAGAAACATTTGTTTCAGTTTCATTAAATTTATATGTTCTAGTGACGACAGTAAGGTCCTGCCATGACTGTACAGCTAACTACTGGCCTGTCCGAAAAGTGTGGAGAACTTCGGGGGCCCCATGTTCATTCTCGGGGGAAATTAAAAGTGGGGGGTGGGATAAATTTTGCTTAAAAATGCTAAATAATATTTCTACATTTTCATGCACTTTTACTATCGTGAAGGTATTTTCAAACTAAAAACGATATTTTAGCATTATAAATAGTGGTAATTAATGTCTAAAAGCAATTTGTAAACAAAAAACATAAATTTTTAGACATAAAATTTTTTGGAATTAGTTGAACATGGGGGTTTCGGCCGATGGGGGGACGGACATGGGGGAAATCTCACGAACATGAAGTTATTTGGAAATTGGGGTTCCCCCACCCCCACTGTGGACAGTCCAGATCTAAAATATAGTTTTACTCAGTTTTATTTCAGACATTGTCATTGCGCCGCAACGAGTCTCAACTCGAAGGTCCGCCGTTGAGAAACAGTTTTGGATTCGATATTTCCTATTTAAATCTTCAAGACGTTCAGATTACGAAAGATGTTAGTTTTTTCCATATTTTGCTGTAAATTTTGTTTATTTACATTCTTTCAATTATTAAAGGTTAGTTTAGAAGAAATTTTTTATAGCCGTAAACTACCAGCGTGGTGTCACATATTGGAATCGCAAACCAAGCAGCGGAACGCTTTGATGTATATTGTTGCGTCCGTAAAATTTTTTTTCGATTTTTATATAAGAAGTAATAAATTCGGCGTGTCTTCTATGAAAATTACGAAATTTCTATAATTATTATTTGCGAATGTAAAACAATTATTTGCCGGAGAAATCTTACACTCATTAAAGTTTGTACCCGAACGGACCTAGTTATTCGGTACGCGAAAACTAAAATTATTTATAAAATTCAGTGAACTTTATGAAAACTTAATTTTATTAGAAATATGATAATACTGAATTCAGAGTGAAGTGGGTGAAATGAAGTAAACGCAAAATTCTTACTAGCCCGATAGTACCGCAATTTGCTGGCTTCTCCACACGACCAAAATTTTACATGGGGAACTTTGAGATGGGGGCCCTGCTCTTTCTGGCGGACGTGAAAATACCAGGGCGAATTTCCCATGCCTTTCTGGGGGAAACGTTCCCCCAGATCAACTAGGACATTTTTATTTGGACTTTGTCATGTTTTCAAGCATTTGCAACGTTTATCGTTTTTGTTGTTGAGCGGAGCTCGGCGAAGCCGAGCGAAGCGTTTTTATTTTCTGTCTTTAAGAAAAAAGGTCGATGTCCGTCCGTTCGTTCTTTCGTTCGGTCCGACGGATCTCAAGAACCACTGAACGGATTTTAAAAAACTTTTTTGTTTGAAAGCCTATCATGTCAGAGTGTGCACCTGATATTTGGGATTAAAAAATTTTGAGTGGTTAATTAGTAATTAGCTAATTAGTTAAGCTTATGCAGCTAAAAGAGAGAATTTTGCAATATTTGTGTTACTTATTGAAATAGAATCGTTTCGATCAAACCATTATAGGTTTGTTGGGTCGAAGAATTCAAATATAATATTTTTACCAATGATGAAGCCCTGAGCCCTATGCAATGTAGTTACAAGAACATAAAATTGAGTACATTCGTAATGCCACAGCCCAAGCTCCGCTCACAAATGTAGTTCCACTACCGACTAGTATATTTATTTCTGGTGGTTGATCTGGGGAACCCAAAATTTACCTGGGGGCTCTAAAATCCTGGGTCCCCCTCTGTGGAGAGGCTATATTGGGATTTTTAGGTTAACAGGCATAACTCAACTTTGGCTGGGTGGATTGACTCGCGCGATAGCACATTTGACTTGACATCCCTATTTGTGCCCTTTGGCTAGACAAGCCCGATTTCACCCTCTTCCCTTCGAAAAGCGGGCCAAAAGGTTTCGGATCAGGTCCTGAAGGGACCCGAAAAATCATGTGATTTATTGTATCTCGACAACCGATGTAGATATTTTGTCAAATTGCGTTCATTTTCAGCAAATAAGCTTGTACATGACTGTATTGAGGGTTGTGTCAAAATGGATTTTCCAATGGAAGCAAAAATACACGAAAACATTAATTCCATCGTCGTATTTGGACGTAATTGGTGTCATTTTGTACAACAATTTATCCTCTATATACTTGCACATTGTAAGTCAGTAAATAAGCCTGTAAGCGCGTATATTTCCTGAATTATTGAGCCAACGTGACTGATATTCGGCTCGTTCAGGTACATCTCGAGAAATTACGTATTCAAGACTCAGAATTAATCATCTTGTCGATAAGACAATGTTTTGTTATTGTAACATTACATAATATTATTTATGGAGATATTGTTAATCAAATTAAGGCGCTTGTCTTCTTTATTGTCAAGGTCGTATCTGACGGTCATTTAAAATTCAGTTGAAGTCAAAATTTTGTTAGGTTGTTAACTTACTATGTTGATCAATACTCATGTAGTTAAATCGTACTAACAAGTTAGTATAGTGGAAGTTTTTTGCTTGCGGTCACACCTCGTAATACTACCTTGTTTGAAATTGTTACTCTATTTTCTTAATGTTTTAAATAATATAGCTTAAGTTTCAGTTTGGCTTAAGCGATGCTGAAATATTACATCAATGTTTTAAAATTTTCATATTATTAATCTCCGTATTTATGGTGTGAGTTTTTAAAATATGGTGGTAGTTGATGGTATGCTGTCGTGAGCTGATTGGCTGCGCATGCAAAAGACGTAGGTGTACCTATAATTCACTACCTTCTGCAATCTCGATAGAGTTACTAGTTAATATTTCGTTGCGTTTTGATTTTGTTTTGTATTATGAATTTAGAATCTTAACATAACTACGTTCAGCCTCGAGCTACACGCGCATTCATGTGGCCCGGTTTTGCCAGATCCTCGCATGAATCCGATTTGCGCAATTTCAATGGTTGTACATAGTGATGATCCGCATTTCGCTTGTGCAAGTTCAGCCGGTTGTGTCGGTATTGGTGGGGCGAGCGATAGCGGAGAAAAGCGATTTTTTCTGGTTTTCAGCCCTGCGACAGATAAAGCCGAAGCAGATGGCGGCGCTGACGTGCCTGACGAAGGCCAGCCTAGTAGCGTCCGAGCAGACAAGGTGATGTGAGGTGATGTATTCTGAACGTAGTAGAAGAGATGGACTATCAGTAATGGATGGGGACCGTGACAGAAATGGTTGACCCAAAATTGTTGCAGTGGACTAAAATGTTTGGTTGTTTCACTAATATGTTGTCTATAAAATGGTATATTGACATTATCAGATGTTGTTACAAGATTGAAAATTATTTTTGTTTGCTTATATTGTGTTAACGTTTTGCTTTTCTTAACACGGTTGCTTCCTGACGGTATTGCGTTGACTTTCGATCGCCTCAACACATTTATTGCAACACTGCTATTCATTTCCTAAAGCTTTTGTAAAAAATTGTATTTTTTTTTCATGAATTTCTTAAGGCCATCGTTCAACAATGCTCAGTTGGTGCTCTCAAAAGGACATTTTTTAGTGAAGCACTTCATACAGTTATAAATGGGTTTGTTTACTTAATGTCTGTGCCACCGGACAACGTAATCGGTGATATTGCACTGCAGCGCCTTACGAACGCGCAAGCAGCGGTCAATTGCGGCATGTACTGTTGTAAAGATTTAGTGAAAGTGTTTTGACACCACATTTTTGATGATTTTGATATGGTGTCTTTGGGATTATGAATAATATTCTTGAAAATTTCAGATTGGCGTGCGTTTACAATGACAAAATGGGCCGCTGTATAATTAGGTATCATTGAATCTCAGAATTCGCTTGGCTTTAATTTAGAATTTGCTTTCTTTCGACCATAACGTGTTACACTATCGAGTAATTTAGATTTGAAAATAGATGCTAATGAAAATAAAATTTATAAATTGATGTTTATATACTAAAGGCGACTTTACACACTCAAAATTTGAGCTCGAAATTTTAACAAATTTTGTTGGTAAGTTTGAATGATAATTATTGTGATGTTTCAAAATTTGATTTCAAACTTTTTCAGGTAATTATGTCTTCGATGATTGGATAAAGGAATATTATTTGAAAAGTTGAACAGTGTTCCCACGGTCAACCTTACCAAAAATGGAAAAAAGATACTTTCAAATTTTAATCAAAATTTGAGCAAAAAGTTTGAACGTGTGACCACGCCTTAACGAAAAACAAAAAATTCCATAGAAATTTCATGAGCTTTTAGAAACATCTTAGTTAGATCTAAATAAGAAATTTACACCCGACGTTGTACAACACCATCAGATAGCTTGTTCCAAATAGTTCTTGGAGAACCCTGTTTCCTAAGCTGGCTGCTACACTTCGTTGCCAGGGCGAACGTATGTAGACGAAGCATCCGGTCGTTTAAAACCCAACCGATACATGTAAAAACCTTAGTACGTGTCGGAAATGACTGTCGCCTTTCAAGTGAGCGAACGTCGAGTCGAGCGAACAGCTGTCATTATTCTTTATATCGTCGTATATCCTTTAAACTCTGAGGTTGGAGATGTTGTTTAGGAGCCGGCATTGCAGAGTGCTCAGAAACCTTGTCTATACCGTTACTCGGAATGCTGTGATGTCGATAATAAATTTGTGTGTACGACTGATCGCTCTTAAACCTACAGGAAAACTTTCATATTTCGAGTGGCTCGCTCGAGATTTCGAAATTATTTAGATTAATAGTAAATTATATTTTTAGAAGAAATTTATATCGAGCGATCGACAGTCATTTTTGGCGGGTACTGTACCTAAACCTCGTGGCTTTTACGATTGAGATCTAGGATTCGGTCATGGTTTCAGATTTCGTCGTCTCTCGGCAATACTATTTAAGTTCAATTTCCCTCCTGATTTTTCAGGGCTCCACATGGTCTCGGTTACCAGTTGAAACATTTCGTTGCGAAAAATCACTTATTTATCACGTTGTCGATTTGGTTCAATTGTAAGTCGGATTGCTAATACAGAACATATGTAGCAAAACTGTCAGTTTTATGTGTTTATCAGTTGGTTGCAGTGAAATACTGAAACTAACGAGGACATTGAGCGGTTTGGCGGAGACATTATTTAACTTAAGTCTATTTTTTTAAATTACTGTGGTCCCGATAAGTCTGCTATTACATTAAGTTCTTTGATATCTTCTGCTACTGGGACACAATGTCCTTGTTTCTAAAACGATAGTACCAGAATTGTCTGCCGTTACCATTTTATGAATGTGGATATCAATTACTGGGCTAAGTTGAGCTGTAATGTCTCTGTATCCTTGTCAATTTTAATTTTTTGTTATCATAAATAAGCTATAAATCAATTTTTGAAACTTAGTAATATAATTTTTTAAAGTAGCACGTTTCAAAAAAATTATTGTTAAAACTAAGTTCTATTCGTTGGAAACTTTGCCACAACAGCGAATATATGAAGCGCCGTTCACTACTTCGGATGGTACCGGATTTTGCTAACTGCCAAAATATGTAGCTTTTTAATACTAAGTGCAATGATAAAAATTTTGCAACAGGACCGCTGCAAATGCGTCTCTGATTATGGTTAAATGGAATTTTGACAATATTATTGTGTAATAAATTTATCGAATTTGATTCAACGTGAAATTTTAAAACAAAAATAGTGTCAAATTTTTAAGGCAATATTGGCTTCTCCTTGTTGGTGGAGGCGTCATCCCCCGATTCGTGTGAAGCTGCATCCCGGTTCATGCCACTCCCTATTATTTTCCCTGCCCCCTCCCTTGGCTGACGAACCGGAGAAACAATCCACACTTGGCTCAGCTAATGACTACGAACCAAAGGTAGCTCAGATTTTAAAGCCTAGTGCTGATATAATTACAAATTCATTGAAATGTTGCAAATAATATCACATGATCATGTTGCAAAAACTTTACAATCTGAGCGAAAATCACCACAAATATTAAGAAATTAATGTAAACCTCAAGCAACTGAACTGGCGGGTGGGTCCTCCTAGATTTGTCGACAATTCGGTTCTCGGTTCTGGAAGCCGCTCCCCCAATAATAGAGCTTCCCCGGTTCATGAATTAGGAGTCCCTCGGTTAGAGGAGCCAGATGTAAAAATAGCATGACAGCATTGAAGCAATGGAACATGAAATTTAGCCGGGGCTGCGTCTGTTCTCAATGGAGGCGAGTAAGAAATTCTAGCCACCCATCTCCGCGAGTTTGCAGGAGCTTGATGAGAACAATTTTTCGGCGTGAATCGTATCGTCAAAATCGGAAATTGTAATTCAATTTTGCCGTGATCTCTGTGTTCTGAATCAAACTTCTTGTTTTTCAAAGAAGGGTGTCTTTAAAGCATATTTCTAGTATTTGGACTATCTAATTTCAAAAACTAGTTGAGCAATATAATTTTACTCCGGGAAGATGTTCGACTTCTCTGAAGGACCTTAATATTAATTATTATGCCACTGAATTTCCGAACAGTAACCAGTTTCAATATTGCTATTAGACTGATCTGAAAGCATAAAATGGAGATTCATAAGGTAATAATAATTGTTGAGTATGAGTTATCGAAAATGGTGGCAGCGCTCGTTCAACTGGTCAGATAATGGTTTATTGCTCCCATGTAATCTTTAGGCCGATATTAAAAGGTGTATCCATTGTTTTTAAATTTTCTTGTTTTATAGCAATATTTAGCTGGGCTACCTATACAAACTAGTCGGTAGTGGAGCTACATTTGTGAGCGGAGCTTGGGCTGTGGCATTACGAATGTACTCAATTTTATGTTCTTGTAACTACATTGCATATGGCTTTATCATTGGTAAAAATATTATATTTGAATTCTTCGACCCAAAAAATCCTATAATGGTTTGATCGAAACGATTCTATTTCAATAAATAACATAAATATTACATAATTCTCTATTTTAGCTGCATAAGCTTAACTAATTAGCTAATTACTAATTAACCACTTTAAATTTTTTTATCCCAAAGATCAGGTGCACACTCTGACATCATAGGCTTTCAAACAAAAAAAAAAGTTTTTTAAAATCGGTTCAGTGGTTCTTGAGATCCATGAAAGACGAACGGACATCGACTTTTTTGCTCCCAAACAGAAAATAAAAACGCTTCGCTCGGCGACCTCGCTCCGCTCAACAATACTATATTGTTGCAGCTACGATCCAGATATTTTGGTCGGCTACGAAATTCAGCTTGGTTCGTGGGGATATTTGCTGGAGCGAGCGGCGGCTCTAAGCATCAATTTGTGCCCGATGTTATCAAGAATGCCAAGTAAGTTCTTTTGCCATCCGGTGTCTGACTATTTACGACTAATAATACGATGATTATTATTTTTTACTATCTCATTGATGGTTTTGTTTCTTTGCTCTCACTTTGTGAAATAACGTGCATACGTTGACACTATTCTAAGTTTCCACGCGATCACACACGTGGTGTGAGTGTATTTGTGTTCAAGGTAAATTTTAAATGAGATTATTTTTTTGCGTTTAAAGCCTCGCAGTTGGTGAATTTTCATCCAAACACAGGAAACAATGTTTATTTAAATTTATTCAAAATTCATTAAAATACAATAATAAACTATAATACATATATATATATATATATATTATATATATATCCCTGTTTGCTTAGAATTTTGCGAGGAGCGTTAAACGGGGACTACCCAGGGATTCAAGATTGAATAATTATTGTTAAAATTCACTTTTGGGGGGAAATCGGTTAAAAATTGCGGCAGTAACACTACCAAAACGCTTCTGATAGAGGATAAATTCGATTTTTAAGCAGCTTTGGACAAACTTCACAACAGTTTTAGTTGCATAATGTAATTTTGGTTAAAAAGGAAACTTAATAACTGAAAAAGGAGAAACAAAACGGAAAAACAAAAAGCAAAATTGCTATGTAATAAACTGTCTTTATATTAGCCGCCACAAAATTGTAATGTAGAAACGAGTAGAAATTAGTTTGGACCGTTGTCGTCCCAAACTTCACTTTGAACATAGATAAACGTAGTAAAAGGCACAATTGGGTGATTATATCGTTAGTGCAAAATAGCATAATGGATCATGTCTATTTTCTATAAAGCCGTGGATTTAATACAAAATTGCAATATTCTCGAAATTAGTGCACTAAGGCAAAACGGAAATTGTGAATTTATGGCGAAACATGACACCGTCGTTGATTTGGCCACAACTACACAACACCGTAATTTAGTGAAGTCTAACTTTCTTTTACTGCTTACCCAGCAGCGAGGAATTTGTATCAAAAACAAAATACGATTTTGTGTATCAAGAGTCTGATCATGATCATGATCGACTCTGCCGAAGAATGCGACGTTTTGCTTTTTTACCGTCCGCGGTATGTTGCGGTCGCTTTCGTTCTTATCCCCCACCAGGTTTATGACCCACCAAGTGGATCATAAAAATGACCGACCCACCCCGCCATATCTCTGAACCACGACCACATTACACTCGCCAGGTTTTTAGACTATTAATTCATACTCCACCAAATTCTTGAATCATTTATTCCTACCCTCATCAGATTCCTGACGTGGTGGGTCATGAATCTGTTGATGGTAAGATCGAAAGCTACCGCGACGTACCGGTAACAGGGTAAAGCTGAAGAGTGTCACACTCTTCAGCAGAGTCGACTATCGTCGACCCTTGCTAATACTAAGCCTTGTATGTTTGAGTTTCTCGTTCTCTGCTCAAGATTGTACAATATTATTACATGTGATGGGATTGCTATTCTGTCATTATTTTAGGTAATTTGCGTGGCAGCAAATTTTCGACAAACGACGGATGGTGGGCTATGTCGGACGTTAGCATTTCTGGCCGAATTGTCCTGAATTTGTGGCGAGTCATGAAACACGAGGTATCGACAGCGCCCGCATTATTTATCATTAAAATAGTGATTAGCTTTTCTAGGTTTTTGCTTTCATCTACGCATAAAATCTTATTTCTTGTTTAATTGAGCGACTAGAGTTCACTGAGCCAAAAGTGAATCTTTCTGTATTTTAGCCATCCTTGTCGCATCAAAAGAGTATGCGGAACTTTAGGGACGGACCAACTTTCCTTGCAAAAGTCGCTGGAGAATTTCCTCCAGGTTAGTTAAGTGTAAAACCCCGCCCCTCACGTTAAACGTTGGCATTTTATTGCATTTGATCTATTTTTTGCATGGCTTTACAAAAGACGTATGTCGCTTTTAGTATTTTTGCCTAGGGAAAATACGTATTTCGACAAGTCGCATTTTCATTTTAATCTACGATTTTGTCATGAAAGTCGAATATATGAAACCAGCTTGTTATGATTTTTGTTTAGGACGATTTTTTTATCTCAAAATACCTGGGCAGATCTTAGGGGAAGTTCAAATTTTCCTGATTAAACTGCCGAAATGATTTTCAGAGCCCGAAAATGCCTCTACGGTCGTTCAGAGGACAGCCAATGTTTCGTTTACAAAGTAGTTAACTTTTACCATATGTAGCGCTAAATTTTAGAAACTGTATTTGTAACCTTGGAGGTATAGCGTATAGCGGAAAAAGATAGTCTGTCCAAAATAGAATATTTTCTTAATAAGTAGTAATATTTCGAAATTTTAAGCGAGTCTGTTGCCCCATGACAGAGGTAAATTTTAAGGGTTGTGCTTAGCGACTAATGTTCTGTTTTGTAATTTTATTTTGATGCTTAAATATGTTTTTGATATTTTTATATTTTAGGCATCGCTTGGGTCATATACCGTTGAAAATGTGGCCTATCACATTCTTCGCAAGCGAATTCCGTTCTTCACTGCTGAACAGCTTACACGGTTTTGTGAGCATCCACATGCTTTGTACAGGTAAAAATAATTATTATTTGATCAATCTATGCAAAATAGAAAGGTCTGTGAATTATCTGCTGAGCCGTTTGAACTAATCAGTTGTTATAAAATTCGATCGCATCAATAATCACAAAGTAATCGTAGAACGAATGTCTATCGCCTTTTTAAATGTTCGCTTGGGAAATTTCAAACCTTTGTTTGGGTAGTGTTCAAGTTTTGTTGCACTTATTTATGAATTTTTGCACTATTATTGAGCGAAGCGCTTCTGTTTTCGTCAGTTGTGGTGAAATCGGTACCGTCTGTGCGTCGAACTCCTCAATATCTACTGGACAGATTTTAATTTTTTTTGTTTGAAAGGTCTAACATCTTTCTGGTGCAAGATAAGTTTTTGTCAAAATTTGTTTTAGTTAATTAGTAATTAACGAATTAGTTAAGCGTGATAGTATATTTTAATCATTTTCAAACAAAAATTGTTTTTTCTATGAATAATTAGTGTAATGCTATTATTTTGGTGCATACAGTAGATATCTCGCCTAGCTGATTACGAATCTGGTGTTTATTACTATTCGAAGATGTTAAATACACGCTAATTAGTTAGTTAATTAGCTAACTACTAATTAATTAGTTAGTTTTATGAACATTTTCAAAGTGCTCAGAAATAAAAAAGACTATCACAGGTATGACATGTATGAAGATATACAACTTGGCCATCTATGATAATTATCTAATTACATAATTTTATGCAAACTTTATACCCTCCTCAATTTCGCCCGCTCACTTTTTGTAATTTATTACGTTTATTGCTTATTTCTTGGGCACGCTTATTACGTGGGCATGAACCGGTTCAGAAATGGGGGCGAATGTTGCCGTTGGTATGCATAGCCTCCCCTGACTGTAATCCCGCGCTCCTCTGGCTCGAACGGGAACGGGTGTGTCTCTTCCGGAAATTTGAAAATGTTTAAAAGTTAATATTTTTCAGTTGGCGTGTCGTGGATTATTTTATCAAACGTGCCAGACTTAACGTCGAACTGCTTCAGCATTGCGATATCGTTGGCCGAACTGCCGAACATGCAAAACTGTATGGAATACAATTTTTCGATGTTCTCACTCGTGGATCTCAGGTAATACCCAAGGATTATTTCATAGCTAGGTTCTGCGGTGATATCATTTGATTTTATGACCATTAGAAACATTTTTTATAAATATTATGAATCTATAATAAAAATCAACTCTACAACGTGGAAAATACGAAATTTTCTCTAATGATTAGTTAGGTCAGAAGCTGCAATCTAAACATATGGGTCGTTTTGCGCAGTCTGCCAAATTTGTATTCTTCAACTGCGAACTTCAAAGACGAGATCATATCACCCACAAAAGCCAAAGCGCAGACTGCGCATGCGGTGATTTCAGAAAAATCACTGTCGGTGTGATCTACCTGCTACTCCTAACAATACATGCACTATTCACGTATTGTAGAGTGGCTGGTGTGGTTTCGAGTGACTCGGTCTTCGCGACTGTTGTATATGCCGTGTTAGATTCTCTCAGCTGCGCAGGATTGTGGGAATGGTAAAGTTTCGTGTGGTATGCTACCTGAAACTGCACCCCTGTAAAAAGCAACCCGAAAATCACTGCTTCCAGCGCAGATTGAATTTTATATTCATTTTTAAGGCGGAAGAGTTTGTTTTGAGGATCCTGAGGAATTCGAGTGAAGTAAACAATATATTTTTAATTTTGCCGCAATTTCCATTGTGTTATTGAATTGCGGGCTGAAAATGAGTTAGATTTACGACGTGTTTGTTCTATTTTGATCCGTGAAGAGAGCTTTCTGTTTCCTTTCGGCTTGGACAAAACTTATTTGAAAACGTCGAAATTGTGTGAAATTAATGCTGCATAGTACCTATCGGCAAAGTAAACTTTAAAAGTAATGGAGTGGCGTTACTGCAAAATTGCTGTTACTGTTTCAAGCCAAAACTTGCATGTAATGTAAGCAGTAATGTCGAGTGTCGTCAGTAAATAAGTCGTCTGTGCGCTTATGTTCTATGATGGCTTCTCTGTGATCAAAACCGTCCAAGAGAACCAACAAAGCCCTGTTTTTCCCAACTTTGGGGTCCTGCAGTCACGGAGAAAAATAAGTGCGCAAAAAACGAACACAACAACGTTCGTTTCGAAAAGCACGCTACAACGCTCGTTTGTGTTTACTTTCCTGTTTCACGTTCGTTCTTATACACATACTTTTGTCCGTGACTGTAGGTACAGTACGCCTCGATGGTGGCATTTATTTGATATTGCTTTTTCTGTATGCGTATGTAACAGATCCTTGCGGATCGTTACGAGGTGGATAATCCTGACCACAGCCTAATGGCAAACTTTTATCGAAAACCCATAATCCTGACCACACGATAATGGTCAACATTTACGAAAATCCTGACCACACGATAATGGTCAACATTTACAATAATCCTGACCACACCCCAATGGTTAACATTGTTTCGAACAAAAATAAATCTGACCACAGTGCAATGGTCAACATTTTTCCGACCGCCAATAATTATGTCCACAGTGTAATGGACAACATTTTTCCGAGTACCAAAAATCCCGTCCACAGTGTAATGGACAACATTTTTCCGAGTACCAAAAATCCCGTCCACAGTGTAATGGACAACATTTTCCGAATACAAAAATCCTGTCCATAGTGTAATGGTCAACATTTAGTCAAGCTCCCCAATAATCGTGACCACGTGCATAGTGGCTAACATTTTCGAATTCTGTCACCAGTTTCTCCCCAACCTGGAACACTAGATGGGAATAGCCCAAAAGGGTACGGAACCCACCCTCGCCTTACAATACGTACATTTGTGTAAGCAGAATCAATTAATCGCAAGCAAATACACATATATATTGAGTTCCTTTATATATACCCGTCGACCATAAAGCCCTGTTGTCACCTCATATATAGACCGCCTAACTGGCACGAACCACGAACCACGGTATGTACGTAAACCAGCAATGGAAACAACTCGCAAGATTAATACAGTTATGTAAGCACATCATCATGGTAAACCAGAAATCATCGGATATATATGCAAGATCGAACCGAAAATCTAAGTATATAAGTACGTAATCAGAACAGGTCCAATAGCACCATATTGAAATATATATAGGTAAACGGAATAATTAGGTTCAAAGAGTCCCGCTATGTAACCGACTCGCACTTTTGGTATTTCGGCCTGCACCGCCGACGTCGCATTTGATCGAAATGGGTATCGTTATTGCTATTTCAGGGATGGATAATCGTTAAGGGATCGTAACTGTATATACAGATATTTGTATCCATCGATATACCTATTGATTGTAGTGCCCCGACGGCACGCCCTGGCATCGATATATATTGGCATTTGCATGATTTTTCTATCGTATCATTGATCATAAATGTATCATTGATATATATATGTTCAAATTGCGTACCATTGATATCGTTCTTCTATACGTTTGATGGCCATAAAGGCACGTTTTGATATATATTACCATGATCGTATCATATAACTGCGTACCGTGAAATCGATGTTTGCTTATATGTATTTTCAGGTACAGGATCTAGCAAATAGTGGGAACAGAGATTGTTAACCAGTTATATATAGATATATCGTTGTTATGATCATTCATACCGTTTGTTGTATATTATGAGGCCATAAAAGCGCCGCCCTATTATCGGTGATATATACCATATTATGATCATTTTGTGCTATTTTGTTGGACAAATCAGGCCATAAAAGCGCCTGCGTTTTACCATGACTTCACGTGCTCTGTTTGTCATATTTTGTCGTAATTTTTGTGAATTTTTAGGTTGGAAGTACGACTATTTGAGTGCAGCGTTTTCGGGATAATTTTAGAAGGAATTTCAGGGATTTTTACGTACGGAAATTGGTAATTTATAGGAGTAGAACGTGAGTATGGCGAGCCCTTGCCATACCCGATTTGTCGAGAGTTTTAGGACGGTACGACTCCCCTGCCGAACCCAGTAGAAGCATTTACGTAGGAATTGCCCTACCCCGAATGGTAGGACCACGAAATTTGTCACAACTCTTTGTGTGAAATGCTGGCCGTGACGGACACCCGTCACGACCGTCCTCACGAATGAGGACCACAAAAATGCGGCTGCGCGCTCGAAAGCGAACAGCGATCGAGTAAATTTTCTGAAAAATATAAGAGAAAACCGAAAGTATCAGATTTCCCAGTGTTCAATGTTACCATTGTCACTGGATAATTCATTAAGATAAGACAAATTTCAAAACGAAATTTATGAAATTTAAAGACCGAAAATGTCGGCTCCGGTCCATAACTCCGGAACCGTTGGGAATTTCAAAATTCAGTACTTAACATTTGTTATAGGAAATTTTACGGTCTTTCGAATGAGACCGGTTTCGTGGAAATCCGACCCGGATCCACGGACTTAGGGACAAATCAATAGGTATATACGAAGCCGGTAGAATACGTTTAGTCGAATAATTCCACGAGTTTTAGTCATAAAACTATAGGCGTGGTATCGTTATAATCCCCAGACCCGAGGCTTTAATTTGAGCCCGGACGGGTCTAGATGCGCCCACTTTTGGGTACTCCATATGGAGATTTCAAAGTAACGCCCCGACAGGCGTGTCACCCCTCACTGGATTCCCCGTGTCGAGACGAATTCAAAAAGGTATAAAACACTTATTAAAATAACCGGACGGACATTCTGAGTCCGAATCCGGAGGTCGTTTGGCACTGCGGCCATCCTCTTTTTACCCCTTTGTCCGCTTTTTCTTTCTTTTGTTTACATAAGTCGCGTCTCTTTTCGAAGTTTGCATCTAAGTATAAACGGTAATATAAAGCTGATATTAAGTCCAAGTAAATTTTATATAAAATGCCCAGCCTTTGCATCCGTTTCGTTATCAGCACCGGGTTAGCATTCTTTCTTTCGGTATACTAAGTGAGTACTGTCCAAGTGAAATCCAAGCAACGTTTGTATAAAGTTTATAGTGAATTTATAGAAGCTTGTCTGAGCAAATAAAGTTTATTGCTATTCGATATAGTTTATATTAAAGTTAGTATGAAACTGTACCTCGCTGGATGTCATCCGTTTCTATGAACAACAAGCTAGATTTATATATACTGCACAAATAAATTTAGTTTCTATTCATCAACTTCTTATCAGTAGAAGTTTTATATTAAATGTGAGGCTATATATATATAATTAAGTTAGCTTAATACGGCCGCCTGAACCTCCGAGCTTAAACTGTTTGTTCGAGTTAGCAGTTGTGCTGAAGTACCGACTTAATATAAAGTGTTAGTATAATTTTCGAAGTTTTCAGAAACTTTTGTATAGAGTTTATATTAAACTAGTATAAACAAGCTCGTAAATCAAGTTAATTTAATAAGATTTTATAATAAAATCGGTCCAAAATTTCCGAAAATATGATCGGAATGTGACCGATAAGCGTGTTGATTTAATTAGGCAAGATTGAATCAGAAAATGGACGAAAAGTGCTGAATAAGCACTCCAACCGTCCAAATAATTTAAAATTTCAAACTTTTAAAATTTCATATAAAAGCAGAACAGCGTAAACAATGGAGCGTTCAGTACGACTGCGGGAGCGCAGAGTTCGGTCGTTTTGCAGACCGGCTCTGGCGCTTTATTAATGTATTGATTTTACTCACTTGGTTATTCGCGATGGTATGGCTTGTTTCTTTACGCTTTTATGCTTCTGCGATGGAGTGGACACCTGCGATGGACGTCGAGTCAAAGGATCGCCCTACGTAAGTATGGACAGGGAGGCTTAGGTTGAGCCTCGAATAGAGTCAACGTTGGTTAGAGTCGTGTAAGCTAGGCCCGAGTAGTCTGTATCAAACGATCGTAAGTACAAGTCTCCATGGACTCCCTGTCCATACGTCGGTTTACATGCTAGTTCCGCCCGTCCTAGCTTGTCCCGCAGGCGCTTAGCGATGACTGGCTTCTCATACAGATTGATTTGATCGCCAAAGTCGTACTGGACCTCCCTCGGTCGTAGAGTTAGGGCACAAACAAGCGCGACACTCTCGCCGAGTACTTTTACATGATTCCCTGAGTTGAGTTAGGAAGTAGGCAAACGTTGTTGAGCCGACCGAGGTTAAATGAAACGTCTTGATTGAGAATCATTTTTGGGAACTCCGAATCATCCGCAGTCATGCCACCTTATGTTAGTCAAGTATTTTGCTAAGCATGTTACGCTCAATGTTTTCTGGTTTTATTGGTTTTTGGACGTGAGACCGTCCGTCGATTTGGAGGCTCTGTTACTTGGAGTTGCTCCGCATTTCTGGATTGTGTTATCCTAGGAACTCGGCTGAATTATGTATATATGGCAACGGGAACGCGGATAGCGTATGTTGGATAAAATTTTGTATAGGATCGCAGACAGATGTACTGATCCAACATTCCGTGAGCGAGACGGCTCACTTAAATTGAAAATTTTGACGTTTCTCGAGAACTTCCCCAGCAATTCGGTTAAAATTTTACTCGGATCTCTAGACGGACCCGAGCTATCGATTGAGTACCTAAACTGCTCAAAGATCACATCGGAATGAGAAACCCGACGGCCTTGAAGAGGCCTAACCTAGCCCGAACAGGAAAGTTGGAATATCTTAGGAGCTACTCCAGGAACTTTACTTAAATTTTGGCAGTTTCTTCGTAGTATTGCCCACTAACGAATAGGACTACAAAACACATCGATTCTGAATTGGAACCCTAAACCCGATGGCCTTGAAAAGGCCTAACCCCAACAAAATGTAAAATTAAGATTAAAATCGAAATATTTCAAGTTTTCCTCCAGGAATTTTGCTGAAACCTTGGCAGTTTCTTCGTGATAATGTCTATCCATAAATAGGATTCTAAAACTCGTCGATTTCGCCTTAGAAATATAAACCCGACGGCCTCCAAGTGGCCTAACACCACTAAAAATGTAGGTTCCAGATGGTAATTAAAATATCTCAAGATTCTCTCCAGAAATCGTGGTGAAAGTCTCGCAGTTTCTTCGTAGGCATGTTTACTTTCGAATGCAATCGCAAGATTCAACTTTGTTATGTTAAAATTATAAACCCGACGGCCCGATAGTGGTCCGCTTTTACCCGAATTTTACACATTAATATCTTGACATCTGCTCCAGGAAGTTTAACGATTTTTTCTTGTAGATATAGAGGCCCAGTAGGCCTTTCGTTTAAGCTATTGAGCCCGGCAAAGCCATGGCCCGTTCAAAAGTTATAAGCCATCTAAATCCGACCCGCACAACCGTTGCTCGGATTGCAGTTCAAATTTCATAATTCAGACTATTCTCGTAAGTCTGCTTTGGTCTTGCTTTTCCACATATTTTGGTTAGGCGAAGGAAAATATTAATTTCCCCAGCGTTGATAAGTTACCTTACCAACGAAAATACTTTAAAACTCAAGGTTATCGAAGTCGCCAAATGCGACACCGAATCGATCGGGCATTGGCCCGACCGACCAATTTTTGTGAGGACCGTTGACCCGGTCCTAGAAAATCAATACGTAAGGTCGAGTTTAGTCCCCATGCAGAATTGCATTGAGAAACATTGCCAAATTGAAAAGTTATTAGAAGTCGAAAGACTCCCTCAGACCTCAACGAAGCATGCTCAAAGGTCAGCCCGAAAATTGTGAACCAAACTGTTTAAGGAGATAATTCGAGTAGGATCAAGCCAGAAACATGGCTACGGTTGTCCTAACAACCGGGGCCTCCGTATACTGCGTCGCTTCGTCGAGCAGAAATTACACGAAACATCAGTCAAATTTCAGTACCAAATATAGCTCACGCTCGATCGTTTTTAAGTCAAAATAACGCAGGTTTTCGTATCATGCGGGTAAGGATGATGGTTTCCGAGGCCTTACCGCTACTATTACTCGTTTCGGTTAAGATTGTAGGTACAACCCGCATGGTGAATTTGAACAATGCTTTGCATTAGGAAAAGCTCAAAATTCAGTCCCAAGCTCAGTCTACCGGGACCCCTTAAGCTGTTCGAAAGACAAGTCCGCCTAATCGTTCCTTTTCTCTGCTGTTATCACTTGAATTGGTGTATTCGAAGTATCTAGTTTTGTGATGATCTGAATCAAAGATCGAGTATAATTAGGGCCTCAAGTGTGCCGAGTAATCGCACAGAGAACAAACATCCAAGTTAGCTAGCCTTTTCAGAAGCTCCATTACAAATTTTATAAGGTCACACTAAATATGTATGTATGTATGCGAATAGGATAAAGGATTTAAAATCTTATACCGTTGTCGCACCTTAGGAAAAGAATTCAGGAGTCGTACCGAGGAGCATTGCCTAACGTTGTCATGATTTTAATAAGTATTGTTATCTCGATTGTTGTATCACGTTGTCATAGGTTAGCCTCATTGCTACTAACTGTAAGTAGAAATAACCGATTATCATGTACCATAGTTGTGTGATTTGAACGAGCAAGATGAAGTCTCGCAAACGTCCCGCAGTACGCTCATCCCCGTATCCCCGCCTCGTTCCGCCTTTCGCTTACCTGAACCTATCGTTGTATCGGAGTACCCAATCCTTTTAGCGAATGCAGTACCGAGCCACTAGTTATTTCGATGGCCCCCTCATTATGTCGATAACTACCCATAGCATCTATCGGTACTGACTTCAATTTGACCCACTGTTGTTTTTCATGAGTAAGGTAAGCGCAGCTGTCATAAGATAAGGCTTCACAGTGCATGCCGTGTTTTGACTCAGCTGTGAGAGTTCCGTGAAAAAGGCGATGACTCCGCAACCCTTCCCCGTTGAAGCTCTGCTCGTTTTGTACTAGCGTGCCATAATTGTGATATATCGCTTATTGTATCTGCCCGTACAATACGTATCTGTCCGTGTACCCATAAATTTTTGTGCAACTCATCAATAAATGCTCACTGAAGACCCAAATTGTTCAAGTGTTTTGTTGACCCGTAGTAGCGATAGGAATTGAAGGGGTTTGAAATCCGTCACCCCAAATCGACGACCCACGTTCAGGTTTGACACGCGCATCGAAGAAGCAAACCTCAGCGTGACTCGCCGATTACAAATAATTTCGTTAATCATAATTGTTGTATAGGTACGACTGGTGCGACTCATTAGGAAAGAAATTTAACACTCACATTGAGCACCCAAAATAGGAAACATAGACACGCGCGGATCCGACGTTAAACGTCTAGGGATTTGTCGGACCCTAGTGGGGGCCATTGGCTAAAGTAAAAAACTAAATAAATTGCCCATTTTTAGAAAGTACAAAAGAATTTTACACTTCCCGGGTTTGGACGTGGACAGGGAATAGTGGTACGGTCTCTTTGGCCTGTGAGCAGGTGACGGAGCCGACCTCCCTGGGGACCTCAAAGGTAGTACCTCGTAGACTACGTGCGCAACCCGTCCGGCAGGATCAGAACACATCCTGTGAAGCGCTCCTGCGGCTTGCTAAGCTCCGTCATTTCTTGGGCGTGACTCGCGTGGGAAAAGACATTCGCGTAATTGAAACCCATCAGGTCCGCCCTTGAAAGTCACGATAGCCGGGGTCGTATGGGCATTACGTCTGGGAAGTGCGTAATGCAGCAGCGTCACGTCGATTTTATTACACGTATAATAAAAGCAGTGGTTCTGCATTATGGTTAATAGAATAGTGGAGAAATGGAAGCCACAGAAAGCGGCAATTCAGTTTTGCATGTTGTGTCACGTTGTAAATTGGATGGACATGGCACAGTACCCGCCAAAAATTACTGTGGCTGCTCGAGACTCGCTCGTAATAAAATTGTTCTAAAAATAGGATTTACTATTAATTAAAACAGTTACGCTCGAAATGCGACGGCCGGTTTCGGCGAGTACTGTGCTTACTGTACATCTGTGTTTCCTGTGTAGCAAGGAGAAAATTGTTCATCAAAAGCTCGGGCGGGAGGCTTTATAAAATCTGTTGAGATTGGTATAGGGACGCATCGACCCATATAAAACTCGGCAGCTTTTGGAGTGAACTGTACTTATTGTGGTAAATAATACAAGTGTGACCATTGACTTCAGTTGAAATATTATGTGCTTCGCTTTTACAATTCAATTATTTGTATATTTTAATTTATTTTTTATAGTTTCGTGTGGAGTCGATGCTATTCCGCATGACAAAAACAAAAAACTTTGTTGGAATTTCGCCCAGTGTTCGACAGCGGTCAGCGTAAGTATCGCGTATAATGTGTGATTTATCGATTAGTCGGTCGGTTCTTGAACCTATGTGCGACTCGGCGAGTTCTGCCGTCTGCCAAAATTAGTTGCTGAATTTATCGGACTGTGTAGTCAAGTATTTCAATGATATTCGCAGCTCATTTATCGCCTTATCTTCATACAAATAGGAAAAACGTTAAATTCGGCCATCTTTTGGACTTTTACTTTCCCGGCCAAAAACAACTGCTATCCAAAACGATTGAAATCTTGTTTAATCGCAAGCGATCTAATTTTCGTTTCATCGAAAACTATACTGTGACCCCGTAGCTACACGCCACGCCACGTACACTATATGAAACTAACTTCATTTTTTTTAATTTCTGGGACGCCGAGGTTCGTATTGGAGTGCCGCCCTTCCGAGGGTGCCCTGAACCTCCATAGCTCCTTGTCATAATGTCAGAGATGAAAATTAACCACTACAATTGACTCATTGGGTTATGTTACTTTATATAAGACTAACATCATTTTTTTATATTTCTGGACACCTAAAGCTCTCATTGGAGTCGTGCCCGTCCGATGGTAACCTGAGCCCCCGCATGGCTCCTTACCGTAACTTTCAACTTTAACTTTCAACAATTTTCCGTATATCTGAAATTGTGGCAATGGAGGATCGGACAATCTCCATTAGTCGAAATTTTACAGTTTTGAAATAATTACACCAAAATCGAATACGATCGAAATTTCGGTGAATTATTTTACATTAATTTCTGGTCGTGACTGTAGTGGTCGAACTATATCAAATGTTCATATTTAAGTCGACGCTAGGCTGCTCGACAATATAACTACATAACTTATCTAAGCTATTTTAAATAGTTCTCCGTATACGAACAGAGTAACATTGCCAGTATTTTGATAGTTGAATTTCAGAGTAGCTATATTAGCAGAGCGATGTTTCATAGCCTAAAAAGATGAATTATTATTGTGTGATTCGTTGCTATCTCGGCACTTTTCTACAAAATTTCGCATTGAAACGTTTTCATTTGTTTGTTGTCAACCGCCTAATCTTACACTATTTTTGTAGCATGAATGCGCCCGAATGCATCCCGTTGACAATGGAGCCAGAGTCTGGATTCTATACCGATCCGGTTGTCGTTGTCGATTTTCAGTCACTTTATCCGTCGATGGTGATCGCGTACAACTATTGCTATTCGACTTGCCTCGGAAAAATTGTTCGCATCGGAACGTATGTTTTACGGTCGACTTATTTTCGGTTTTAATTGTTTTTTCGTTGAGGTGACGAGTCAAGTATTGGCACAGAACCCCAACAATGCGGTAGGGTGTATGTGCCGGGTCGGTAGGCGGGGTTGTAGTTTTCATTCTGACCAGAAAGCATCATTGAGGGTTATCATTGAGCTCACCACCAATGCATAGGCAAAATTTATTTCGTATGCCGTTACGTTATTCTTCACTCTTAATTGTAGTAGATTTTTGGACAATTGTAGCGACGATAGTTTGCTTTTATACTTGCCCGAAATTGTAAGTTTTTTGAAAATATCTAATATCTTAAATGGCTTACAACAGTTTACAGTACTCGCCACAAATGACCGTTGCATTTCGAGCTAGTTGCTCGAATGTACATGCTATTTTTTAAATTTAAATTAATAGTGCATGCTATTTTTAGAACAAATTTCGAGCGAGCGACAGTCATTTTTGGTGGGTACTATAGTTGAATGTGGCTGGCTGATTTTGTAACCAATTATTACTGTCGACCATTCATCTCTAAATTATGAAATATCATCTTCATTCGTTTTAATGCCAAGTAACAAGCAAAAACTGTTTAGAGTCCTTGTCAATACTGAGTGGAGGTTATTCCAG
This sequence comes from Trileptium ribeirensis, assembly GCA_030248225.1. Lineage (NCBI taxonomy): Eukaryota > Metazoa > Nematoda > Enoplea > Enoplida > Thoracostomopsidae > Trileptium > Trileptium ribeirensis. Next base: position 71,062 of record JASANE010005364.1, on the reverse strand, counting down.
GTTCGTGCCTCAATCCCTAAAGATTGAACGCAGTTGGTCCAAAATTTATTGGAATTTTAATGTTTCTTTAATAGTTCCATAATGGTAAGCAATCGCGAGCGCCGAAATTGATATTGAAACGAAAACCGACCTATTTAAAATGGTCACGCAATGTCTCTGCTCGCAGAAGCAATTTAGGAGAAGTATTCGACCCACATGTGACCAAGACGAACATTTCGGTGCCCACTTTTCTCAATGTCCGTATTTGATAAGGCATATAGCACGGCCACCATAGATGTGATTTCATTTTGCCACACACGATAGAACCAGGATGAGTCATGATTATTATACATATATACTACGAAAAGCACTGAAATGCAAACAGAAACTAGGATCTGTCGAAAATGAGACCATTTTCGAACAAGCTTGGATTGAGAACGTTTTCATATATCATAATATATATATAATTTTTTTTGCACCCCGCCGAAACGTGATACCGGCATCAGTTCTAACACAGCCACCGGTTGCTGAACGCTATCGCACAACAATTCGAAATCGATTTGACCCGCTTTAGCATGCAGAAGATGACATCGACAGCCATTGGAATGTCGTAAAGGATACAGTGCGCAAAGCTCTGGATGGCTGTGTGACCGTGCACCGTGAGCCAAGACATGTGACGTGGGTAACGCCTCAGACATAGGAAACAGCACGAGTCGCTAACAATATGGCAGCAACAAATCATCCCTTGAAATCAATCCTAAAGAAACGAGTCGACACGTCTCTGAACACCGACAAAAATGCTTATTACAACGACCTGGCGCTTCAATTAGAACAAGCGTCTCATGTTGGTGATCAAAAGAAACACGACTCTTAAGGCAGCTGTGTGCGCCCCTAAGACGCTATAATGGCACAATCAAAGACACCAACGGCGTGCCCCTCGTTCTGGAAGATGCGCAGCTCGATAGGTGGAAACAACACTTTGATGCCCTGCTGAACCGTGGTGAACCGACCGACCTCATCAAGGAGGAGGACCTCGAATTCAGCGGTTTCTATGAAGCTGTCGACTGCGATTCGCCCACAACTGATGAAATACACAAAGCCATAAAAGGTCTGGCTAATGGTCGTGCCGCTGGAACGGATGGAATCCCAGCAGAATGTTTTAAATACGGCGGAAACGATGTAATACAAATGCTGTTGCCGCTTATCAGACGCATATGGATGAACGAAGAACTGCCAAGCGAGTGGTGAACAGCAATCGTGCGTCCGTTTCACAAAAAAAAGGAGACAAATCGGAGTGCAGCAACTATCGCGGCATCTCGCTGCTCAATATTGCATTCAAACTGCTCGAAGCAATTGTTGCCAACCGATTCAAAAAAGAAAGAGAAAATTTCACCCGAGAGGAGCAATGTGGATTTAGACCGGGACGTTCAACTGTGGATCATATACTGTGCCTTAGGATGCTGTTGGAAACGCGTCATGAATTTCGCGAGCCTGTTGCAATAGCTTTTGTCGATTTCAAAGCGGCGTTCGACTCAGTCCCCCGACCGAGTTTTTACAAGCTATTGGTTGCTGACGGTATGCCTGAGAAATTGATAAAAATGATCAACTGCTGTTCGAACCATCCCATTCTGTCGTACGAATCAACAACCGGACATCTGATCCTTTCGAAGTGCGAACAGGCGTACGACAAGGATCTATATTATCTCCACTACTGTTCAACTACACAGTTGACTGGGTAACAAAAATGTCTATTCGTCCCGGTGATGGCATCCCCTTTGGCGGAAATAACATCTTCACCGACGGCGCCTATGCAGATGACATCGTTCTCGCCTGTCAGACAATCGCACAAGTACAGGAATTTCTGCATAGACTCAACCACAACGGAGCTCGTGTCGGCCTCAAAATAAATGAATCGAAAACTAAAATCATGACCTGTTGCATCCCCAGACCTCGGCAAGCTGTACAGCTTAATGGCAACGAAATTGAATTCGTGGATGAATTCCTCTACCTTGGTAGTCTCTTCTTCACTGGTTCGGGAAATTGCGTCAATGAAGTGGTGAACCGCGTATCAAGAGCCCGCGCTTCCTTCTGTGGCTTACAACGCGTCTGGTCTTCCGACGCAATAACGCTAGACACAAAAGTGAATCTATACAACGCTGCTGTTCGACCCGTGCTTCTGTACGCCAGCGAGACCTGGACTTCAAGAGTCGCTAATACAACGCAGCTGGAGACCTTCGAAAATTACTGCCGTCGCCGAATCCTTGGAGTAACCAAGCTCAACCACGTCCGAACGGATGCCATCTCAAAGACATAGTTGGCCATCGAAAAGGTGTGGACATTATTGTCAAGGAAAGGCGTTTTTAAAACTATTGGGCCACGTTCTGAGGATGAACACCGCGCGGCTGCCAAACCGACTGCTGATCACCGCCCCACCGGATAACCGGCACCGCCCCAGAGGTCGCTCATTTCTAACATGGAAGCGTCAAGTGGCAACGGATGTGGAGTTCGCATTTCGACACATTCCCCACAAACAATGGCGAATAAACCCGTTCCCTCAAATGGTGCTTCAAGCACAGGATCGATGTGTGTGGCGAGGACTGGTTCACGGCAGGGCCCCCTGGATTGCCCGGGGCAGGTGAATCAGGTGAATATATATATAATACAGGATGTGTATTATAAACAAGTAACGTAAAACTACATTTTTCATTCTTCATAACATATCTGAATTTCATTTCTTATTTGCATAATCTAGCTATGTGCTTTTTGGGAGTATGAATTATGGTATTCGTTTGTTGGGGATGCGGCCATCTGAAATTAAATTACTGTTACGACATTTTAATGCATTAACGATAACTTACTACAATAACAAAGCCGCTTAGCACGTTTTAACTTTTTGTGGTGTTAAAAGTTAGGTGTTAAGTAACAATTTTGTCGCATGGAACGTTTTTACTTTTACGCCGTATTTAATATTTCTGTATATGTAATTTAAGTATAAAACATCGTTGTTTTGTTCCATATCCATATCATTACTACTGGCTGAAAAAGCAGATATCTCGAAATAGCATTTTTTTCACATAAGTCGTGCAATATACGATCGATATGTCAAAAGCCTAGAATCGCGAAACTCAGTTTTATCCAAGATACTACTTAGGGTGGATCAACTTAACGTTCAAATAATTACTTATAAACTAAAATAGATAGTTATACTAAAATAAATAGTACATAATGTTTTCATCGTTGCGAAGATAAGTTCCTCTGTGGCGAAATATATAAGTCGATTAGCTGGATTTGCATGTATGTATCCGGTGTTCCTCTATAGGGGGAGAGATTTCTGATTTCCGACCGCAAATCTTTTGGCAACTTTCCCTTTTTTATACTTTGACGCCGAGAAAATTTTAATCTCGACCACAGCAAATCTATTTAATTTCATAGCAACGATGATGCGGCTTCTTGTTTTAGGAATTCGTACATCGAATTTGGTTGTTATAAGCTCAAGATTCCGCTGGAGACAGTCAAGGTACGGCTAATGCTAAAGTTGTGTGCGTCACTATAAATTTGTGATTTGTGTTTAAATATAGTTAATCAACATCAATTGTAATTGAGCGGAGCGACGCGAAGCGTTTTTGTTTTCGTGAGAGGGGGTTAATCTGCACTGTCGGTTCGTTCGTCCCTTGAACTACTCAATAACTACTTGGCTGATTAAAAAAACTTTTTTTTGTTTGAAAGACCTAATATCGGCCGGGTGCAAGAAATATAGATTTTGTGAAAATTTGTTTTAATTAATTAGTAATCAACTAATTAATTAGTTAAGCGTGTCAGCCTATTTTTAGCATTTTAAAATAAAAATGGCTTATTTTTCTATGAATAATTAGTGTAAAGTATATTGGTGCATATGCTACATCATGCCAGTCTGATTATGAATTTGGTGTTTACTCGAGGAAGTTAAAAATATGCTAATTAGTTAGTTAATTAGCTAATTACTAATTAATTATTGATTGCTAATTTTTGAAAAGTTTCGAAGTGCTCAGAAATGAAAATAAACTTCACACGTCGGTTTTCTATGTCGCTGATCACCAATGACATTCGTGAAGCTCTAAAACTTGGTCTATATGCTAATTATTAGTTAATTAATTAATTAGCTAATTATTTAATTCTACGCAAATTTTAAAATCACCTCAAGATTGCTAATTTTTGCTCTCAGGGGTTTTCGATGTAGCCCATCGTGAATATGTGGCTCTTAAAGCTCTATGGTTTTATCATGGGTTCTAATTAGTTAATTTGTTTAACTAGGTGACGTTACTAATTAATTAATTTTTAACTGGCCAGCTTTTTGTATGGCGGATTTTCAATGATATGAAACTTATAAATTGATTAAATATTTAGTTGAAATACATGTATACACAAATAAGATACAAAATATTTTGCCTATTGCTCCGCTCACTTTTTGTAATTTATTACGTTTACTAGTAATAACATGTAATATACCACTGCTGATTACTTGACTTTCAAAATTGGGGAATGGGGACCTGGAATTTTCAAGTGTCCCGTGGCAAAAACCGCTTGCATCACGGTTTGCACCGTCAAAAAATTTTGGGCTTCCTTTGTCTTCGCCCTATGGCAACATTTTTTGCTTCCCTTTTTGTAAAAATTTCCCCTAATCGACATAAATTTTGATCAAAATTTGTACTAAAATTTCGTTCAGAAGCCAAGTTTCATAAATTTTGTCAAAATTTGTTTCAAAGTTGCAATTGCTCTCTATCAGAAGCGTTTTGGCGGCATTACTGACGTTCTGCTCTTTGCAAAACGTGCCATGGACAAAATTGGGCGTCACTTTTTTCCGAACCATGGGGCTCCGGTTCATGCCCTCCCTGGCAAAATTTTCAGCGAATGAAGAGTCCAGGATAAAACGTGAGACTGCAGTATTCGCTATAAAATGACTATCGCATTTCAAGTTAGCGAATTTGAGTTTGTGGTTCGAGATTTTGAAATGAATAATGAAATACATAATTTGGACTTATCCTGAATTGTTGGATTTGCGAAATGCGTGGTTGTAGAATAGTATTTAACTTGGACATGGGGTGCTTAAAATGACCTCTACGGCCTGATCAGGCTTTCAAAACCCGTCTTATCACTTATCTATATATCAGTAGTTGCTTACCAACTGCGAAGATTGTTTAACGCTCAAGTGCTAGATAGTGGTTTATTTTTTATAGCAAAAATTAATACTTGCTTGCTCCTTGCTCTGTAATGTAAATGTGTTTTGAATAATGTGAGGCGGGCCAAAGGTTGGATATAATAGATTGAACTGAGAAAGTTTGTAGAAGTGCTCGAAACTTATACTTTTGATGAACAGCTATAATTTTGTAGGAGCTTTTGGAAGACATCCACATTTCAGCAGCTGGTGTTGCCTTTGTAAAACGCTCCATTCGACACGGAATACTACCAAGGTTAGTTGCTTAATTACTGGCGATAATATAATTTAGACCTAACCGAAAATGTTTCTGAAACCCTGCACCTCATCCGATGAATAATAAATTGTACACTGTAATATTTGAAAATTTTGTATAAATGTAGACATCATTAAAATCACTCAGTTTCGAAAATTTATAGTACATTAGCAGTAGTTCTTTCCCTAAAATATAGCTGTTGCACCGAGCTAAATTGTACCACATTGCCTGCTGCTTGTTTTTGTTGTTTGCTTCTGAGTAGCTAGAAAATAAGAGTTTATCCTCCACAACCCAACCAAGGTTATTAATTACATAGTGGGGTAATTACCTATTTTTGAACAGGTATTTAATCACCCTTCGTACCTGATGAATCATAGCACTTAAACCCGCCTAATCAAGGTAATTAAGACCAACCCCCAAGCAATTAGCCAGTCTGGTTATTAATCACCTGTTTTTGAACAGGCAATTGTAACCGTTTCCGATCTGTTAACTCATAAGAGTACTCTCCCCCAACCAAGGGTAATTAATTACTCAGTTGGGTAATTAATCATCCCACCAATGGGTAATTAATCTCCGATTTTTCCACAACTTATCAACCCTCTAAATGATGTCACATCATATTTGTGTATATGTAAATTTTCCCAAAATTTGCTTCAAAATCGCTTTTTCTTCCATGAAAAGCATTTTGGCAGTGTTGCAGACTCGATTTTTAACCATTTCTCTCTTGACAAAATGTCCCCTGCCAAAATCGGGCGCCCGTCCGGTTTATGCCTCATGGCAAAATTTTCAACGAATAGAGAGCCCAGAATATTTCTTATTCGTCTAACATATATTGAATTTCTTGATGAATTAGTTTTGTAATGAGATGAATTGCTGAACCAGCAGTTTAGTGTACCTATTTTTTTCCTACCGTTTTTTTCTTAGCGAAATGCCCCTTGCAAAATCGCCCGTCCTCCGATTCGGACCAGGGGGCCTGGCTCATGCCCCATGGCAAAATTTTCAGCAAATGGAGAGCCCAGCACATAACTATATATAACCACCCTCTTCCAACTGATGTCTCGTCACGTTGATATATGCATGTACTAAATTTTAAATAATAATAACCTGGTCTCTCCATTCGCTGAAAATTTTGCCAGGGGGCATGAACCAGGGGCCCCCTGGCTCGGAACCTGGGGGGCATTTTTCCAAAGGAAAAACGGTTAAAAATCGTATCAGAAACACTGCCAAATTGGTTTTGATGGAGAGAAAATGCAATTTTGAAGCAAATTTTGACAAAATTTGCGAAATTTTTGGCTTCAGAACGGAATTTTAATACAAATTTTGATCAAATTTTATGTAGTTTGGACCTATTGGAATCAAAAAATTTTCGAAGAGGCGGTGTACCGGGGGTACCACAAAATTTTGCCAGGAGGCATGAATCGGGGGGCACCTGTTCTATACCAGCGGGAACCGAAAATGTCCAGCCCCCCTACCCCCCAATTTGGAAAGCCCAGGTAACCCAACTCAAGTGTTGGCTCATACTGATATATACACATATATTTGTGTTATTAACTCCACACCTGATGGTTCATTGATATACATGTAAACATTTATTGAGGTAATCAATAACTAGTCACTCATAATTTTATTTCGCTGTTTTCGACTGATAATAACACCTCAGGGAATTTATTGTAAAAGCACAAAACTTCCCGGTTTCCATTTTGCAAGTTCTCTTTCACATAGTTAGGTTGGTTTTGTGTTTTCTTAATTTTCTTTAGTATAGTTAGGTGATTTAATAGCTCCTCATTTTTTTACGTTCGTGTCGTTTTGGGATTACTCCAAATTTTCCTTATATGTTTATATATAGGTTTTCATTAAATCAGTTTTGATTTTAAATAGTCAAGGTTTTAATATTATTTTCCTTAATGTTACGCCACCACTAGTTCTTACAAATATATATGCACATATTTTGAGAGATAAATATAAAATATCATGTCACACTGTTTTATAACAGAGAAATGAAATTTTTAAAACCTTTACAAAAAGTTTACTTATCAAAAATTAAAGCATTTAAAAGTTACGTGATTTATCATGTCGATACTATAAGGCAAAATATGCTAACTCAATATTTTAACTCTTTCCGAGTTGAAATATGCATTCTATACAAAATTTTACTGTAGGTAAGCTATCTCCAAAAAGTATTATTTTTACATTCTATGAAAATAAACAGCAAATGCTAACTACTGACTGTGCAATTTTGAGTTACAGTGCAAGTTTGAGTGTTCAGCGGCCAATAATGTGATAACTCTGCGTTTTTCCGCGACATATTGTTGACTATTGCAAGAACTTGCTTTAGGCGGAAAATATGATAATTCATAATTTTTTCATGTTTTGTCGCTTTACGGGTTGTTATAATAAACGCATGCTGGCTAATAATTTGCCTAAATACCTCATAACAGTATGCTTCCGGATACTACTAACTCAATTTGATCGACAAGAATGCTATTGAAAGATAACCTGCGCAACAAAAACTCATATACGCAAACGCACATGGTGTTGCTAAAATATTCAATGCTATATTTTGTACTGTTTTAGAAAATTTGACTTTTGTTTGATTTTGTTTATTCTGTAACACATTATATTTTGAATTTCTAGCGAGCATGTGCTGCGTATATATGGTGTTGTTTAGATTAGGCTTAAATAGTTAAATACGCCTATTAATGGTGGCGATTTCCTTGGGTTCGTCACCATACTAAGCCAAAAATCAACCATTGGCCTGGTATCATATGTGCTCCTTAAACGGCGCCGTCCAGATGTTCTGGTAACAGTCTATTTATATGGTATTTTGCGTTCGTGAAAAAGCAGTACGGTTTTGCACATTTGAAAGTTGTGTTCCCATTTTCACGACTGCATACATCTAAAAATCTTGGCAATACAATGTCTGCGTTCAAAAAGCTACAGTACCCGCCAAAAATGACTGTCGCTCGCTCGCGACTCGCTCGAAATAAATTTGTTCTAAAAATAGAATTTTCTATTAATTTAAATAGTTGCGAAATCTCGAGCGAGCCACTCGCTCGAGACTCGCTCGCGACTCGCTCGAAATGCGACGGTCATTTTTGGCGAGTACTGTATTTAGCATCTTCGTAGTTATTGTGTCGCGGAAGAAATCCTGGCAATACTAACAATACTGAACAACGTGTTCGCAACTAATCAGAGCGACCCTAATGTTTTACCCGTACTGGTTTTTATAATGGATCAAGTATGCACCGTGGAAGATAATGAATCAAATCTGTAACCAAATACAGTGATCGCAGGCGAATATGTAGAAACGAAACCAAAAGATGTTAAGCCCACTGTCAAATTTTGACGTCTTTATCGCACTACGGAAACCAACAACTTCTTGGTACAGCAAAATAAGGACGGAAACTACGGATGAGGTGGTGGTGATATGGATCTCCACGAAGAAGTCGAAAAGAATGTTCGACGCAATGACAGTGGAATAGATAACGCTTTTGCGGCAGTTGATGATGTGGAAGGTGTTAATTCCAACCGTGAACCTCAGCGGGCACAGAAAGTTTAAGGCGATCAGAAATGTGGAAAAGAAAAGCCAAGCTGGGGCAAAAGTTTTTCTAAGCCTGTTCTATGCAGACATAATACGCCTTGCACGAACGTGATTAGTAACGAATGTCGTCAACGCATATATATGCTTGTTTCTGGTCCACTGATTACAATAAATTATGTGAGTTTATTTTACGCCCAGTGAGGGAACGGGAAATCGTCCAAAAACCACCTAAAACCCCAAACAAACCGAAACGGGTACTGGCGATGTCCACAAAATACAATCTGGATTGGTAAGACGATCACCAGGAAACTGGTGTATGTAGCGGCCACCAAACGTGTCGCAAGTTTTTTGTCGCAACCCTTTGCATTTCGCGGCAGACCGTGTACTCGACAATACAAAACAACTAATAAGCTGAATGAGTTGCCCGATCAGCATGGATCGCAAGCTTTGCAAAATAAAACTTTCGAAGTGATAATGAAATTACTTCTTGCCCATATAGACTCTTTTACCAAGATGTCGTAGTATACTCGTGCCAGATCTATGATGCAATATCGTAGCTCGGATTTATCAATTCATAAATGCATGAACTGTACACAGAGAAACATCCAGATAATTCGGTCTCATACTTCATCTACAATCGCACTTTTAACGAAGAAGGGACACTATATTTCTTCAAGCCGAAGAAAGATCTCTGCATTGTTTGCAGCAAATATGACAACATCAAAGCAGTTGAAAACGCTGAAGCGGAACAGTATAAACGTGATGTTCTTGATCCTCATCTGGAGTACAAGTGTAAGGCACGGGTGTAGCGATATTGAGAAGAACGTTGCAAAGCAGATCCATCATTTAAACAAGCTACCGTCGATTTAGAATCTTTGTGGTATACACCTAAATCTGAGATTAGCTTATTCTACTACAAGCGCAAACTGTGCGTATATATAATCATACCGTATCAAACTACAACGACCTTGATGTTTCTGCTATAATTGGTCGGAAACTGCGAGTAAACGAGATGCAAACAAAATCGGCGCCTGTTTATTGCAGTATCTACAGTCGCTGTCTAATGGCTTGATGGAAGTATCGCTTTTTCCATACTTTTGCACTGGTCAAAACCACAATTCGTATTGGCTTTTCTCCTTTATTTCGTTGAAATTATTGCACGAATTCAGATCATCCGTCTCTCATTTCTTAAAAAAAGCCATAAAGCAATGGTGTTTGATACCATGCATCGCACAATCGGGCAAGCGTCGAAGCTTAAACAATTCTTTTGCTACAGCGAATGGGTTGAAGTTGTCTGGCTAAGGCACGCCGGCATGTATCTCTAAAATGTTTGCTTGCACCTGATGGTGTTAATTCATTTATTTTCGACAGGCAATTATTTTTCACAGGCTTCTGCGATATCTTGATATGCTATTTATGTTACGCAAGGATGCTGGAGAAAAGATTTACCCACAATTTCATTTTGTATTTCATACTCTTATTTTATTATAGTTTTATTCACAGCTTCAGACATGAAGCTTTTTTATTTAAAGTTTTCATTGGATAGAGAAAGAATGTGTATTTTAATTAAAGTTTTATGCATATCGGAAGGGCGTGGCTTATTTATGTATTGTAATACTATTTCTTTTGCTTAAGTGGGTTGAACAAGCTAGTTACTCAGTGATTTCGTATTCTGTGTTTTCTTATCGCTTCAGTCAGCAACATTGGTTTATTCCTCACATGGTCACATCAAAGTAAGAGAAAATTGTGTCCAAATTTTGATGGTCAACTCTTCGTTCTGGAATTGTCGGTTAATAGTTGATCGCGTTATGGGATCAGTAAAGTCAAATGGAAATCTATCAAGATTGTAGAGTTTCTAAATTGCGAGTCAACTATTCCTACAATGTCAACTGTCCTAAACGCGGCAAAAGTTCTGTTTTGCAGCGTGTGTGTTTGGAACGATTTGCGAATTAACATCGCCAAGAAACGTGTTCTTTTAAACTTACTTTCAAGCGGCGCAAATCCTCGCATTACCGTGGATTCTGTGAAGACTTAAAATCAGATTCTCAAATGGGACATGTTGCCCAATGGATAGTGACTTTGACGACGATATGTGACTAGGCGTAGGTAAAATATAATTATTCTTGCAATGAATTAATTTACATAATCAGCATTTTTTCATATGAAAACTCGCAGAAGCAAAATATGCTAATTCAAGTTATGCTGACCGCTGCCTAAACCACTGGATGTGCAAGGCTGTGTATCACATCGCTGTACGGTTCTTAACGTAAAATGTTTAAGCAGCATTCTTCGTGTTACCTTGCACTAATTAGCAAATATTCTAAAAACTCGATTAACGCTAAACTTGAAAACGTTGAGTTAGCATATTTTGCCTTCGAGCGCAAAAAAGAATGTAAGGTAAAATGTACTTCAGGATACCCTTGTAAAAAATTTTAAACTCTTACTAAGCTGTATACAATTTGGTATTTTTGGTTTCTTGCGTGCCAAATACGTTCGTTAAGGCAATTTTTTTTAACCGTTAAGAAAAATTTTTTAATATATTTCTAGCGTTGTACCCTTTTGACCAAATAATTTTGACAAATTTTTTTAAATTTGTCAAATCTGAAATATGGGGGTTACATGAACGGCTTACAGTTGGTTAGTTTAAAATTGCCCTCAGAAGAAGTTTTTCAACGTTTTGATGTGCATCATAACTTATTGATTATAAGGCTTAGGTGTTATTTATGTACAACTGAATTTTTTAGTCTTAACATATTTAATATTTTCATATATTGTTATACTTTTATTAATGTATTGCAGAATATTCCTTATGGTAGTATGTGATAAATATTTCGTGGTATTATTCAACGAAGTAATCACTTCCTAAGACAAGTGAATCATGGAATATAGCCATCGGTACGACTGTTCATTTCGTGGTAAGCAATACATTAGAAAATACAATCTGCTACATTATATGGAATGCCATGCTGACGCCAACAAGCAACGGCAAAGCGAGCGTGGCGGAGCAGCAACTTTTTGAGAAGACCCAAAACTGAGCGAAAAACACAAAACAGATTGGTGGTACAATACCACATGATGAAAACGTTGAACATCTGCAACAAGGTACTCCAGGACAACACGTCAAAGAAGCGGCAGCTATGTCGCCACTTCAGCACATGGATCACATTGCAGCGACGGCGGATGAAATCAATACATCTCATTGTAATCGTCTGTCTCGAGATATGTTTGTATAATATCTACGCCTACAGCACTGGAGTTAAAGCGCTCAAAGGTCGTCTCAACAGCTATTACCTGATTCCCAAAGAAATTTGCGACTTTACTACATTTCGTCAAGAATAGCAATCCCTAATGGAACAATTATTAAACGATGTGATTGCAATGGTATTAAAATATGGGTCAGCGTTTCTTCGAAAGTTGGACGGGTCTCAAATGACGGTCCATTTCAATGGCAAACCAACAACTGATTTACCTGGATCCAACATTAAAAAATTGTTCCTGACATTATTATCGATTTGGTTTTTAAACTGAATGAATAGGTGTTGGAAGATGTACGACACGTGGACGTTCATATTAGTAAATATCAACCGTTACGTGGCTCAACATATACATAATTGCCTAGTAATATTAGAAATAATCATTCTATACTAAATAATCAAAATATAGTTTAAAGATTTTTGATGTGTGGTTTAAATATTATGTTATATGTGACGATTTTGAGTGTCTGCTTAAAAAATTGCGACCTCTCAACCATCACCAGCTACCTCACCATAAGCAATTATCAACGTCGCATACGTTTATATGCATTTTTTCTATTATACGGAAATGTAAAAGAACTAAATTAGATAATCAGAAGAGAATTAGGTGAACATAAAGTAATTATAACAATATATAGAAAAACTGCATTCTTGCCCATAACGGGATGGAAATCATTGCCCTAACGTGGATGGAATATGGTCGCGTGTTCGCGTTTTGTGTCAAAATTTATACCTGGATTGTCCGCAGCCCTCCGAAAAGTGGGGGGGGGGGAACTTCGGGGGCCCCCATGTTCATTCTCGGGGGAAATTACAAAGTGGGGGGATAAATTTTGCTTAAAAATACAAAATATTTTTATATTTTCATGCATTTTCACTACTGTGAACGTACTTTCAAGCTAAAAACAATATTTTAGCATTATAAATAGTGGTACTTAATGTTTAAAAACAATTTGCAAACAAAGAACATAAATTTTCAGACGTAAAAAATTTTTGGAATTAGTTGAACATGGGGTTTCGGCCGAGTGGGGGGACGGACATGGAGGAAAATCTCACGAACATGGGGGGATTTGGAAAGTGGGGGTGCCCCCACCCCCCACTGTGGACAGGCCAGTATACAGTGTATAGTTTCGACCTTTTAGCGTTTAAATGCCTATTGGAGTGAGGGGATTGCCCTAAAGGGTGCACAAAACAGGATGCTGAAAACTTATAGTATTATAATATATTATTGTATATCAGATTAAGCTTAAATTAAGGTTAAGTTAATACGATATAATATATTATATGACCTGACAAATCAAAGCAATGAACGTATGGAGCTTGAGAATCAAATCAAAAACATGATACAGCGAAAATTAAATGACTTCAGTGAAAGTTTCACCAATTATAATGGAAACAATGCAACAACAACAGTAATAGTGATGACCACACACCCTTGTGCGTTATATGCCAGGATCACACAATGGGGCAGATAGTTCTAATGCCCGACTGCGAATGTGGGACTCTCGTCCATGGAGAATGTCAGCTCGACTATAACAAACACTTGCGAGAGCAGTGTCGCAATCCTCGTTGCACCATGTGTCGTGAACGTATATTCTTATACATGACGATGTATGATGACTCCGGCAGCTTTTCCATTATTAGCGGATACAAAGCAACGAGCTCAGATTTGGGTGCAGCGTTGATTGATGATGAAATATGAATTGTTGATGATTTGTTTGACAGTAACGGCACCACTTCAGGTAATTTAAACGATCCTGTCTACGTACACAAGAAGTAAAATATTTAAAGCAATTTTTTTTATAATTTCATCAGGTAGGAGGGTGATTAATTATCTGTTCACAAACAAAGCATTATCATTGATTAATTACCAACTGGGTTATTAATAACCTTGGTTGGGAGTGAGGTAAATGTCCCATTTTCCATCTACTCTCGCGACTCGCTCGCAACTACTTGCTCGTGGTTAAAATTCAATTTTATTTTGAAATTTTACTATTTGATTTTTGCTCGTAAGCGCAGGTGGCCAGTATTGCATTAACTTTGCATGACAATTAAATGACCGAAACACTATTTTGCAATTTGATAGTTCTGCTATTTCAGTTTAATATTACAAAATGATTATTTATAGTATCTCATATTATTTGAGGATCGTTTTAAGCTAAATGATTTCTACGCGAATCTTTGCCAAGTACGCATATACAAAATCATATCGTTTTGTACTTCCTTAAGTGTAGAAATTGGATGGTTTAGTTCGGCTGGATAATTTTATTATTGCTTTGAAGATTCGGGCGTGGCCACTTAAATATCTCAAATGCAGGGTCATTTGCGACCGCAAGAAGGGGAGGAACCAAATCGGAGTGGCAGGTCAATACTTTTTTCAGTTCATTTAAAGACGGACATATTGGGCGAAAACAGGTTAAGATAAAATTGAAAATGCTTTCTGCGACAACAGTACTTCATAATATTTTATTCATTTTTTATGTCGAAATAAATTTGCATTGTCATGGAATGTCCGGTGTTAACACTTGGCTTTTCGTTGTTGACCAAAAAATCTTTAGGTGGGAGTTTCGTCGCTACTGGGGTGTCGCTTTAGGGTTCGGAGGTCAGCAGCAAGCTCTTATCACTTCCGACCTACCCCCTATTTCGGAAGCCCGGTAAGATTATAACTAAATATTATAAATTGTGGCCGAAGTAATTAAATGCTACATACATACGGTTTCAGAATGCTTGAAGAGATATTAGCTACTCGGCTGCTGGTCAAGAAAGCGTTGAAACAGTGTTCGCCCGACGATAAATCATTGCGCCGTGTCCTAGATGCTCGTCAGCTTGGACTAAAGCTCATCGCAAACGTCACGTATGGCTATACCTCGGCGAATTTCTCCGGACGCATGCCTTGCGTTGAGGTTCGTTCATTGTTAGGTTGCTTCGGGTAGAAGTACTACTGTGTTGATTTATGAATAATTATTATTGTTGGTACTGTAGCGAGTCAACTACAGTACCGAGTAAAATTAATTTGCAATCGAAATCTACAGAAACCACAGTCGATCGAAACTTCGTTTAATCGAAATTTTATAAAAAATTTAAAATTTATTGACATTTAATTTCATATAGCCATTTCATATATAAATTGACACACTATTGTCATCGCGTGCATCGCTAAACGACTTGTTGACCGAATCTACCGTTCGGCATGCGTTTGCATGTGCGCTGTTATTTCCGAGGTTCCTTAAGGCTGGGGTCTCAAGTCGCTGAAAATTTTGCCAGGGGATATGAACTGGGCCCCTGGTTCGGAACATGGGCGTCCAATTTTGCCAGGCGGCGTTTTGCCAAGAAAAATTTTTTTAAATCATGTCGCGAACGTTTCCAAAACGCTTTTGATATAGAAAACTTTTTAACGCAAATTTCCACAAAATTTACGAAATTTTTTGGGTTCAGGACGCAATTTTAATACAAATTTTTACCAAAATTTTTTTCGCTTGGGGGTGTTTTTACAGAGCGGAAAAAATGTTTGGCAATAAAACATTGAGCCAGGGGAGCCCAAAATTTTGCCTGGGGACACGAACTGGGGGCACATCATTTTTGCCAGGAGGCACTTGAAAATGCCACGCTGTCTCCTCAATTCGGAGAGCGCACTAAGGAACCGGGCAATAGCTCCTAAATAGCTTCATGGCTAGTGTACGCACTGCAGGAGACAAGCGTACCAGATTTTCGCGGGTTCGGCGGCCTTTGACATTAGGGGCGCTCTCGTGGTCACGTCTGATCCTATGCTCGGGTATGGGATGTCAATGGGAGCAAATATTTTATACATATTATTATTAATATAATGTATAATTATACCGTCGCTGATGTGAGCAAAAGCCCTATCTCGTGTTTTTCATACATTTCCAAGTTTCAGCGACATATGATCACCCATAAGATGCGCTATAATCTGAGCAAAAGCCCTGTCATAACAGTGCTATATATGGAGTTAGGTGATGTTTAGCAAAAGCTATGTCTCAGAGCAAAAGCTCTATAAAGATAGGGCTTTTGCTTTCGAATGCTGTACTGATCCAAGCAGCGGCTCTATCTCATGCATAGTTTTTTCCAATGTGAGAATGCGTTGTTTCAGGTTGACAAATGTTAATGTCTGCCGTTGTCTATTTGGATGCCAAGATAGATTACATGCCTCGACACAGATTCTGCGAAATAATTGGCTCTTATCACAGTTATTTGAACTTATTATCAATCCATAATAGCGGGTTAAACCAATAAAAATACGACTGAAATTGATTTTACAAATTGGGCTCTGTATACATTGGTTAAATTGTTCAACTAGCTTTGCTTTAGGTTTCATAGTTTCTATAATGCCTACCTACGACGAGTTGATTTGGATTCGTGGTACAAAGACTATTCCAGTTTGGCCGGCTAGCACTGTCAACCCAGATGAATTTCACAGAAAAAGAATTGTTGGCAGAATACTAGTTTATTATTTTGGCTGCGATAGGTATAGATGGATTAAGCCGTGTGACATTACAGCCTTTAACAACGTAGAACATCTGAATTTCTGAGCAAGAGCTATGCGATTTTCGGTGTGCATTGGGGCACCTGTATAACTATAGTTTCTAAAAATGTGGTTCATGACTTTTAAAGTAAGTCAAAGTTTTAAAGTACTTTTAAAGTTTGAATCATCAGACAAACCAAGCTCGACTGCGCGATTAGCGAAGCAACATAAAACACGGTTCCGGAGTATGTCGGAGTCAATTTAGATAGCAAAAGTTTAGTAAGAGACGATCCAGATTACGAAACAAGAGAGGAATTGCAGCAACAACGAAGCTACTACGCAAGTTTCTGACGAGCCAGAAATCGATTGCACAAACAATGCAAGGCCTCACTGGTGGCTTCATCAGTGGCTGATGACGTGAATGAGAGTGCCGGTGGTAAAAAGTTAGCAAAGTGGCAGATGAACAATTCAGCACGACAATCTGGAGAAGCATAGTATGAAAACATGGATTGTGAGCAAAAGAAGACATTCGAAGCTGAATTTAACAGCCATATTGCGATGAAGAACGAAGCCAATACTGAGAAAACAAGGACAAACAAACAGCTTAAAATGATCCAAGCTTTCAGAGTATCACATTTGACCTAAAAGTGGTACTGTACGTACCGTCTGGAAAGGTGTCGTCGTTGTTTTATGATAGAAAACTGTCGACTTAGAATTTCACAGTGTGCGATCAAAGCACGTTGGATGGTTATTGCTTCTTTTGGACCGAAAGGGGAGCAGTTGAAATAGCATCATGTCTACTGAAATATATCGCCACGCTCACAGAAACTGTCTCTAAAATATCTATGTTCTCAGATAGTTTCGGTGGTTAGAACAGAAACATGTATGTTGCCGCATGTAGTACGAAGTCCCATCTACTATAGAAACTATTGATCAGAAATTTTTAATCCCGTATCATACGAAAATGGAATGTGATACCATTTACTCCCCAATCGCCGTAGCAGCTAAAAATGTAGCAGTTTATTGGCCCGATAACTGGATAAATATTATTAAACTTGCTCGACGGAGGAAACCGTGAACCTCTTATGAGCTGCCGCATGAATCGTTTAGTGATATAAAACATGCGGCTGTTTGCCGGTCGTCGCCCTGCCATACCATTCAAAAATTCATTTGCAGTTCGATCGCTTGGAGCCAACGGTTATGAAATTCCGTAACGATTTTCATTCCGAAATGCAGCGCTGCAAGATAGCGGCTGGACGAACACGACAAAGCAAAGATACGTTTGATTTGCCACCAGCGTATGGTACTGCACTTGCAATTTCACAAGCGAAGAAAAATGATCTTATGAAGCTTTGCAGATCGTTCGCAATCCCGCAACGATACTGGCCTTTTTCGAACAACTCAAAATCACATATTTAGAATGTGTCCAGATCGACAAGCAATCGGAAGAGTTGGAATGTGATGACGACAGTAGCGGTGAAAGTGGCGACGCTTAAAGTGCCGAAATGCCGTTGGCTCATCTGTCATGACTAGTATGCACGCAACGCACAGTTTTTATTATCTGTTAACGATGCAAATAGTCCCGTTGTAACCAGCAGTACACGATAACGCTGTTCTGAGCAGAGGCCCTATCTGACCTAATTTGTATATTTAGCGTACAAAACTTCATAAACGTTGTGTATATAGATATCATTTTTACTCTTCATTAGAAAACATGTTTAGACTCTTTATATTTAAAATCTGTATTAGTAATAATTATACATCTCAAACTATCGACGTCGTCTTATCCAAAAGTTATTTGATGGGCCATGTCTCATTAGTAATATTTTCATGATATGGCTTTTGCTCAGATCATAAAATGAACGGTTTCGTGTAAGCGCATTTTCCCCGCTTGTTCCTGAACGTCCATTGCTCGAATGTGAAAATCATGCACAAATTGCGCTGTTCAAATCTATTTATGCTCCGGTAACCTTAACATGTTACCACGAAGCAACCTATTTTATAATGACCGACATGCCACTACAGCAATCTTGTTCCAAAAAGTCAGGTCCCTTTTTTCGTAAAAATCTAAAGCAAAATCCGGTAAAACCTGGAATTTAAGGCCAAAGAACTGGATTGACAGTGGGCCGTCAGCTATGGCCTTCCTCCATACGAATTTTCTCCATTAACATGGCTTCTCCAACCTTCCAAAATTATACCTGCGGCATAAGCTGAGCGGCTCCGCACTTCGGAATTAGGAGGAGCTGAAAGTACGTGGGGGATTCCCCAATTCATCCGAGGGTTCCGCAGTTAAATTTGGATAACTTAATGTGTTGTAACCGTCAGAAAGCATCTAAATGTGCCACTGATGAAGTCGATTGAGTTGTTCCGCCCCTTTGTCGCCATTCTTACGAAATGACGTTCCTTGGCAATGACACGGCGCCATGATTGTTTCGGCGCTTAGTAATATTCCAAGTTTTGTTCAAACAGGATTTTGGCAATTTTTCTAATTTGTCCGAAATTCTAAAATTCGATTGAGTACGATTTCGATTGCAGTTATTCCTAGCTGTATACCATTCAGTGCTCAACAGAAATGACCTTTCGAAGGGATCGACTTGGAACAAAAATTTTTATCGGTAAAATATCGTACAAATAAAAACGCGTCAAAATTTTGAACACGTCTCGAACTAAATTCGAACAAAATTTTGAATTTATCGAACGAACAGCACTCATTTCTGTCTAGTACTGTAGTTTTTTATTTTAACACAATCGAAATTCGTTAAATTATTCGCGAATGATCGATTTTCGTGTAAATAAAAATGATCGACATCGAGTGAAATTTGGCTTGGTTTCTGAGCACTTCTGATTGTAGCTGTATTTTCAATCCATACGCAAGTTTTTTAGCCATAATGCTTCAGTCGGCCTTATGGGAAAGCCAAAAACCCAAAAAATAATTTTGAAATTGTGGCGCTGTTGTAGTACAGTACCCGGCAAAAACGACTGTCGCTCGCGACTCGCTCGAAATCAATTTATTCGAAAAATAGAATTTACTATTAATTAAAATAGTTCCGAAAGCTCGAACAAGCTCGCTCGAAATGCGACGGTCATTTTTGGCGAGTACTGTACTTATTTAAGGCTCGTCGTGTTTCAGAACTGACCACAGATTTAAGTGGATGATCGCTCGATGGATGTTGCTAAACATGTATGGAATGACATTTGTGGAGTTTTAGATGGTTGTGATTGGACCTGTTCGACGACAAGACTCAGTATACACTTAGGAAATATTTAACTGGCTGCACAGGTCACCGGGAGATTTGAAGTTCACAGTGCCAATTTAGCTTTAGTCGAGACGATGGAAACATTTGATGTAACGATACATTGTATGTACGTTGTGCGCAAAGTGACAGGTCTATCATAAATGATTTCCCTTCAAAAATTTCCCCCATAAATGATTGTTTAATTATAAAAAGTTGAATTTAAAATCGTCTTTGCTCGCGCACAAATGTAATGTAACTATGACGTCATAAGTCAAACAGATCTATAATAATTTTCAGTCACCTGTCACATACTGTACGAAGTAAGCTGAGAGATGTCGAATTTTTTAAACTTCCTAATTTTACCCAATTTTCTTCGTTTTTGCAGTTTAATTTCTAATGTCTTTTTTAATTTCTAATTGCAGTGCTAATTTCTCCAGGTTTTGCATAAAATTTCTCCATTTTTTACCGATGTGTGCCTATTTTTTTCCAATGAGACACCATCCAGAGGATGAGGATTGTGCTACGCGCATGTATGAGTTGAGCGACACATAAGTATCGCAATAATTGCAATGAACATAATAAATTAAAACACTACTTTCACATGTCGCGACAACGGCTAATATGGCTTTGCTTGAACTTTGTTCACCGCAGCAGCTGTTAAACCGGAATCAGTTTTGTTCTATACCATGGATTGATAGATTGCAATTTTGACTATTATAATATTGCTTTTTTACTTTAATTATAGGTTGCCGATTCCATCGTTCATCAAGGGCGTGAGACTCTTGAACGAGCAATTGAATTAGTACACAACAATCGTGATCGCTGGAATGCCCGCGTCATCTATGGTGATACCGACAGGTATGTAAGATCTTAGCGATAACGTTCCACTTTGCCTCTTGAGTGACACTAGTCGCGTTTTCGACATAACTATAATAATTAGAAATTAGTATAATTATTCATGTTCTCATAAAATTTGGTGTTTTCTGTAACAAAATTATATATCTCGTACAATCTTATCCTGTACCGTGTACCCAATTTCACATACTTACCTTTTAGCTGAATAATATAGGTAATAGTGATAACGCTATGGGCTGTGTGATAGCTCCAGGAGGCAGTTAACTGCGCCCATTTCTACTCAGCTCGCGGCAGAATTGGCTTTGGACCAGGACCTGACAACAAAAGTCCTCTCCGAAACATTATAACGCCTATTATAGTGTGCCGCAAACACCAAAACTCACACACCGTACTACTGCATCAAGCAGCTCTGCCGTCACTTCCTAGAGCAGCAGAAACAACGACAACCACAGTCGTAGTAATCCCCTCATTGTTCTCTACATCAAAGGCAAACAATAAGCAGTACTCCACACTTTGACTGCTTCGTTCCTGCCCTGGTATTTGAGCTAATCCAAAATCCGCAGCCACTTTTTGACAGTGACATGAGCAAAACCTTTTGGTCGACGGCTACTTTGCTAGTAGGAACTCTTCCAAGTCTGAATACTTCGGCTATGTACGAAGCGTCGTTCACGGTTGATTCCGTGCATTTTACTGGCACGGATACATCGTTTTTAGGGATTAATCTGTCTGTAGCTGTGCATGGGTATCCTGTTGGCGCTTTCTCTATGACACCCAAGGCTCGTCGCCACTCTGCGGAAACATGTTATCTCGTTGTGAGGATTGGCGATAGTCCTGGGTTATTGTCTGGGCTCTCTATTCGCTGAAAATTTTGCCAGGGGGCATGAACCAGGAGCCCCCCTGATTCCGAACCGGGGGAGCGCCCAATTTTGCCAGGGGGCATTTTTCCAAGAGAAAAACGGTTAAAAATAATGTCAGAAACACTGCCAAAATGTTTTTGATGGAGAAAAAAAGTGATTTTGAAGCAAATTTTGACGAAATTTGCGAAATTTTTGGTTTCAGAACGCAATTTTAGTACAAATTTCGATCAAGTTTTATGTACTTTGGACCGATTGGAAACAAAAAAATTTCGAAGAGCCGGTAAACCGTGGAAACCCAAAATTTTGTCAGGGAGCACCTGTTCTGAACCAGGGGGAACCGCAAAATGCCAGGGCCCCACCCAACCCCCACCCCAATTTCGAGAGCCCAGATGGTTGTTAATAATAAAAAACCAAAAAGCAGAATGGCGCGCACACTTCCAGTGCCCAAAGAACAAAATGTGTCGGCATTCCATTAGTAAGAGCGAACCCTGAATGCTGAAAGGCGCGGATATTTGCGGTGACCAAATAAGCAATGCGTGTTGGTAATCCAAATATCACTTATGCCAATCCTACATCTCAGCATGTTAACGTAGCCGTAAAGTCCAACTCAGCCAAAATTCCAAAACTGCTTGCCAACAGCTCTGACCTTCCGTGTCGAAACAAATAACTTCGATGAGCCGGAACGCAATAAGAAATCTTTTACAGGTAAATTACCCCGGAGGAAAAGTGGCAATAGTTGACCAGTTTAAGCGTCGCAGCTGTATGTTTGAAAAATCTGATCGTAATTAAACACGGAGTTTTCTTCTGTAAATTTGGGCTTGTCGGGTAGAGTCTTTTTGTGATGCTATCGTTTAAACAACGAACTCCGATCTGAGTTCAGAAGCGAAGCTTTGAATTAATTTCAGCCTGGGCTTAACCAAGGGTAAACTAAGATTCATTCAGGAGATGATATTGCACTACACTGCATTAAAAATTATATAACTTACTGCTTGTCTTCTCTCAATTGAAAACTGGCTCAACATAGCGCCTTAATGAACGCTGAAATCAAAGTCGGCAAAGTACATACAATTATGTGTGTGCCTGCTCGGCAGAATGTCACTTTGCCTAGGGTAACTTGGAATAGTCCAGGTGCAACTGTGATTGGATTCCAAATTAACCCATTGGTGTAGAAATTGCTGATGCAGCGAGTGCTACAAACGAATCCAAAACCTGTAAAATTTAAGTTTGAAAACGTTGCGTCAAAATGCTGAAATTATTTAGACTCATGAAACTACGTTCTTTTTTGGCTAATATTTTGAATAATGTTCCATTGGTTGTCGTATTCATTTCTGATATGTTTTAGCATGTTTATCCTCCTGCCCGGTCGAACGAAAGCCGAAGCATTTCAAATTGGCGCAGAAATTGCTGATGCAGTGACTCAAGCGAATCCAAAACCTGTAAAATTAAAATTTGAAAAGGTGAGATAGCGTCAAAATGCGGAAATGATGTAGAAATTATTTTTGCTATGTTTTAGCATGTTTAAGAGCTGGGATAAGACAAAGCCCACTTTTAAACCCAAAATCACTATTTTGTTGTTTCGGTCTATAACATGGTTACCGCTAAAGTGACGTACAAAAATTTTCACCCTAGGGGGAGGCCTGTGCTACTGCAACTGTTGGCCTAACATCCGATAGCCCGTTTAGCAACTAATTAATAGAACAAAAACTACCAATTTTATGCCAAAATCGCGTAGGTATTGCTGTTTTTAGCTAGGGGATGACGGACGGTGTTTGGATAAAATTTTGACAACGGGCGTACTTGTAATCTTTATATTATAGTCCTCATTTTTCTAATGTCGTCCAAACTACGGCATACATTGCTAAAAGAAATATTTTCGACCCAGATTTGTGCATATTTCGATGTCGTCATATATGGCTCGGGAACTACTTGTTCTATTTAGGTCATGTTATTGCATTGTTGATTTGTGACAAGCGAATACAGTACTCGCCACAAATGAATGTCACTTTTCGAACGAACGAACATCGAACAAAATTTATTTATTCTCAAACAGCACTCGAATGCTTTTCAAACAAACGTCCAACATCTCTCCATCAAATTTATAAAGTCGTGCCAAAATTTCGCATACGTCTCAAACAAAATTATATAATTATTTATCGAGCTAACATCTAACGAACAACACTAATTTCTGGCCAGTATTTTACAGTTGAATTCGCCAAATATTTGTAATAAATGTAGCTGTGAAATAAGGGATGTATAATATAGTCCATCAGAACACCAAATGTTACTGCTATCGTCTCTAACTTTGCAAAGAATACTACCAACATGCCTCAATCTCAGCTATGAATAATAATTGATATCTAATTAATTAAGTTATTTCCGTTTCCTTATCTTTATTGATATAAATATTAATCATGGTTTGATCTGGCCAACAAAAATAGCAATAGCGCTAAACCCAACGGTCCTAGCTGGTCATTTAGTTTTAGCCGTGCAGAAATAACTCAAATGCATGCGACCGAATATACGTTCGCGGAATTGAACACAGCAGATGTTTGACATTATTATTAATACCAAGAGTTAGATTATAAAGCTCGACCTGACAGGAACACTCTTTATGTGCTTGGGCTTGTCCGATGATGTGGTCGTTTTATCGGTTTACATTCCAAGGCTGTCAGACGGTGCCACCCTAAGGCTTCTTTTTTGGGGAAGGTGGTCGTTGTTAGGTAGACTTAAAGGATATTACAAGTGCTCGCTGGTATACTTATGTTGATACAATACCCGCCAAAAATGACTGTCGCTCGCTCGCGACTCTCTCGAAATAAATTTGTTCCAAAAATAGAATTTACTATTAATTTATATAGTTTCAAAATCTCGAGCGAGCCACTCGCTCGAAATACGACCGTCATTTCTGGCGCGTACTGGTGTAGCCAATATCCTCCAGAAAACCGTGGAAGCACAGTAGCCAATATTCCGGCATCTGAACACCGGACTACTTTCTATAACGGTGACGGCGTGATAAGTATAAAAACGACAACATCATTGGATGGGGTAAACTGAATGAGTATGCCGATTACTCTTCTACAAAGTTTTTACAACCTCTTTTTAATGCTAACGAGGGTATAATGCAGAACATGTGAGACTTGTCGTGTAGGGTTTTGTTTTCTGAACATACCGCTAGTTTCTTTAAGCTTTAAGGTGTTTTATCCGTGCGTTCTCCAAACGAAGAAACGCTATGTTGGTTACGCGTACGAAACATCGGATCAGAAAGAGCCTATTTTTGACGCGAAAGGAATCGAAACGGTCCGACGCGATACGTGTGACGCAGTGTCCAAGGTAGCGTTTGTTTTGTGCAACTCCTCGCAACAACTACTACTGTTGATACTCGTTTAAAAATAACGCTAGTTTCTTTACGCTTTAAGGTGTTTTATCCGTGCGTTCTCCAACCGCAGACTCAAACACACACCGTGCGTATATTTGTCATTTGGTGAACGCGGATAACCTCGGTGAAATAGAGAAATATGCGCGTCCGCAAATTTCATTCGTACATAGTAGAACCGTTGCGTTGTTAGCGTTCACGAGGACTTACGTTGCGTTAGGACTTACGCACGAGTATATGTTTGCATACGTTAAAAACAAGATTGAATGGCGTTTGCAATTATTGTTCGCGATCTATTGCAATGCTAAATCGTAAAATAGTGAAAGTCTACGTGACTGTGTTACCAATCGTGTCCTCGTGGGTAAAATTGCGATTTATGCACGTACATCAGTTTTGAGATTGTGAACTGACTTGGCAAAAGAACAACCGCAAGTAAGCACTTAAATTTGACTCACGTGTAATTAGTATGCATGTTATTCACTCATATACCACTACTTTCACCGGGCAAACTAATCATTAGCGAAACCTGTAAAAATATTCGGGATCACTGAATAATGTTATTTTTTGTTTTGTTTATTAAATTAATGGTCATCTGTAGATACTTGAACGAAGCTTACGAACTCTTTTTGAAACTCATTCGGTCAACGCTTCACGGCGTTATGTCGAGCGACAACTGAGTCGCATTCGCCTCGGACGAGTCAATATTCACGATTTTATTTTTGCCAAAGAATATCGGGGACGCTCAGGCTATAAACCGAATGCTGTGGTGCCCGCGTTGGTAATTGCAAGGTGGGTTGCTACATTCAGTGCCTTTTTGGCGCACTCGCTTTGTATGATTACTGGGAGTACAAATAATTTTTAAATAGAAATAGTACTGGGCTCCCCATTCGCTGAAAATTTTGCCAGGGGGCATTTTTCTAAGAGAAAAACGGTTAAAAATCGTGTCAGAAACAACCAAAACGTTTTCGATGAGAGAAAAAGCTATTTTGAAACAAATTTTGATAAAATTTGAGAAATTTTTGGTTTCGGAACGGAATTTTTCTACAAATTTTGATCAAATTTTTTGTACTTTGGACCGATTCATTGGAAACAAAAAAATTTCTAAGGGGCGGTGAACCGGGGGAGCTCAAAATTTTTGCAGAGGGCATGAACCAGGGGGAAGCAAAAAATGCCAGGGCCCCCTCTCCACCCCGTCCCCAATTTGGAGAGCCCAGTAGTAATTTTCTCTTATCGAGACTTAATGAAATTTTTACCTCGGCGTGAAAAGATTTGACAAAAATGGACAAGAATTTGAATTCCGAACTGTTTGACTGTCCTAAAGTTACTAAACCCAAGTTTGTAAATGCAGTAATGGGTAGACAAGATGAAATTTTTACCTCACGGTGAAAAGGTTTGACAAACATGGTCAACAAATTGTTGTGCCGATTCTGAACTATTTGACTGTCCTAAATTTACCAAGCCCAAGTTTGTAAAAGCAATAATAGGTGAAGTATTATAATTCATTGTCGGATTTTCGCGATTAATTTCTTGTCGGAGACTGTACATACTTACTTAGAATGAGGTGGTTGTCTCATGAAATTTCTTATCGTCTAGTTTTTGTATTAATACTATATTGGTGTGGGTTACATTGCTTGTTGCTTTTTGATATTTAACGATATAACTAGTGTCGCTGCCTTATACAATACAGCGTACAGTATCATTATGTAACGGCGCAAAGAAAAAGTTACTAAGATTATTCACCCGCAGTGTCTCATTAAGTCACGACGTGGCTCATAGCGTAACGGCCTACGAAGTTAAATAGATAATCAGACGAGAGCACGATCGATGACACAGATAAACGTCCCTGGATCATTTTATGCTAAATTTTCGGTGTTCAGCCATATATCGATTCTATAAAGAAAATGTAATTCAAGAAAGATCACTAGAGCTATGTTTATCATTAATTTTATTGTAAGATTTTTCATTTTGGCATCAAAATTCGGGAGTAGCTTGAGATTTGACGTAATATAAGACTTGTTTTGTTGTTTTAGGCGTCGCCAGTTGATCGATTGCCGTGGCGAACCCCGTGTCGGAGAACGCGTCCCATACGTTGTGGCACACGGCCCGCCTGGCTCCACAATCATCAGCTGTGTTCGTGAGCCACGCGAATTTGTCATCGCGCAAAATAACGAACGCCTGAACTTACAATTTTACATTTGTAATCACATTTTGCCGGCACTCGATCGTGTGTTTTCGCTAGTTGGAGAAAGCGTCCGAAACTGGTTAGTGGTGCTCTCACAGATGTTTGAGGCTTTCATTCCTTCTTCAAGATTATCTACCCAGGTACTGTCGAACAGCGGCAAAATATTACCTCATCTGGGCTTGAAATGTCAAAACAATATTATGAATAGTATATGGACCTTGCCTGTTTTTATAAGTCCCGGGTGTGGTCATGATGTCTTTATTTCCGCAACAGAATAATTTACTTTTCCAGGATTTGGAAAATATGAACAATTTTACGCTTCAGTTTAATATCGTCATGGACGTAGGTCTTTGCGCACAACCTGTGAATAATATCACAAACCCAGGAAAGGATCGGTTTTTGTAGTGTTTTCGCTTTAAAATTATACAGCCCTGTTCTCTTAGATTTTATTACATTTCAGCTGTATTCAGGAAGTCCGCCTTATCGTTTTGCCTTTCCTTTGTATCGAGAACAGAGTACACGTTATTCAATTAGCACTAATGCTTTCCAACAGATTTTGATTACAACAGTCACGCATAGAGTGAACTGCAAACGAACACGTGCGCAAGGTTGTTTAAACGCAGACGCGCGCAAAATATCCGTTGGCGTACTATGCTTTCAAAATAGTCGCCTAAATACATAGACCTATTCTGTGATTTGTGTGATTAATATTGTAAAGTTATTCGTGAATTGAAGATTTTCAAATTTATTGTCATCCAAATGTGAGCTGTGAACGTGGGATGATGAAATTGCTGCAGGCTCTCCAAATTGCGGTCGTTTGCCCTCGCTTTCTGGTTCCTCAGTTCTCAAGATGGGTGCCGCTGGCTCTTCGGTTATTATGATGGGTACCCCTGGTTCCTTGGTTATCAAGATGAGTGCCCCTGGTTCCTTGGTTATCAGGATGGGTGCCCCTGGTTCCGCAGTTACCAGGATGGGTGCCCCTGGTTCCGCAGTTATCAAGATGGGTGCCCCTCGTTCTGCGGTTATCAGGATGGGTGTTCCTGGTTCCTCGGTTATCAGGATGGGTGTTCCTGGTTCCTCGGTTATCAAGATGAGTGCCCCTGGTTCGTCGGTTATCAGGATGGGTGCCTGTGGTTCCGCGGTTATTAGAATGGGTGCCCCTAGTTCTTCGGTTATCAAGATGGGTGCCCCTGGTCGCGCTGTTATCAAGATGAGTGCCCCTGGTTTCGCGGTTATCAAGATGGGTGTCCCTGGTTCTTCGGTTATCAAGATAGGTGTCACTGGTTCTTCGGTTATCAAGATGGGTGCCCCCGGTTTTTCGGTTATCATGATGGTCGTCCCTGGTTACTCGGTTATCAGGATGGGTGCCCCTGGTTCCTCGGTTATCAAGATGGGTGCCCCTGGTCGCGCTGTTATCAAGATGAGTGCCCCTGGTTTCGCGGTTATCAAGATGGGTGCCCCCGGTTTTTCGGTTATCAAGATGGCTGCCCTTGGTTCCTCGATTATCAGCATGGGGCCCGTTGTTCCTCAGTTATCAGGATGGGGCACCTGGTTCCTCGGTTATCAAGATGGGTGCTCCTGGTTCCTCGGTTATCAGGATGGGTGCCCCTGGTTCCTCGGTTATCATGATGGTCGTCCCTGGTTACTCGGTTATCAGGATGGGTGCCCCTGGTTCCTCGGTTATCAAGATGGGTGCCCCTGGTTCGTGGCTTTCGATAAATCTTAGGCTCCCGGTATTTTTTATTTCGCGATAAAAACGCGCTAGCCGGTGTACGGTAGCGGTGAAAACTTTTTACGAAAATAAATGTTCCATTTCGACGTTAAAAATTTCCTTTATGTAAAAATTGTTTTTACATAAATTCGAAACAGCTTGACCACTGAGAAACGCTGAATTCTTTGAAAGTTATGGCTTTTCAAAGTCCCAAATGAATGGTGGGTGTCCTTTGGCAAAATTTACAACGAATGGAAAAGCCGGCGACCAACGGAGAAATTGCATGTTTATGTTGCACCAGCTTCGTAAAAAAAGAAGTGTTTATTCTTACAGCACCAAAGCATCAAGATTTGTTTAGTCTCTATCCTGTCGCGTTGTCTGGGGATAGTATTTGATGATGTTCATAACGGCTCTACGGTTCTTCATTAGATGAAAAACTATTTTAGGTATCGTCAAATGAAGCTAGTTTCACCGGCGTTGCACTATCACCCGAGAAAACAACAAAGCACACTGGGTGGTCGGCTGGATACTAAACCACCACCACCTCGACCCCAGCGAACGCTGTCACAGTTTTTCTACACGGCGCGCTGCGTTGGTTGCGGTGAGCTAACTACACGCGCTGGTGGTCTGTGTAGTCAGTGTCGCTCGGTGGCGCCGTATAATAGGCACGCGATAATTAACCTTAACCAGCGGGCAAAAACGACTCAACGAAGAATAGATTTGGTCAAAAAAGTAAGTATCGTCGATTCTACAGTTGCGGTCAAAAATATGGACAATCGAAAACGATCGAAATCGCAGTCGGTTGAAATCGATCGAACTTTCATTTAATCGGAAATAATCTATATTTCTGAAATTTAACGGCGCCAAAAACGGAAACGATCGAAATTGTACGAAATTGATCAAAATTTCGTTTAATCAGAATCGATCTAAATTTCGATCGATTTCAATCGCTTATTTCGCACTTAATTCTGGTCGTGATTGAAAAAACATGTGTAGTATGTTAGCAAATAGTTAGTTGCAAAATGTGGAAAAAATAATTTTGTTACTCAGCAAGACTAGCTCATTTTGGTGCGTATTTAGTTTGTAATGCGTCACCGACCAGTATGTACTGTAAAGGTATCGCTACCAAATTAACGCTTTCTAATCCGGTGCGAGCAAATCACGGGGAAACCGATTTCAATTTGGGGATTGTGTACGATAATGTGTCGTCTTTGTTTAGCTCAAGGTTAGAAGATCTCTGAACTCTCGTGGGTTAGTCGTGATTAAATTTATGGTGAGCGTATACTGGCCACAATCATTGTTTTACAGGAAGTGTGCAGTGGTCACGCTAATCTTGATAACGTCGCTGGTAGCTGAAAAAGACCGTGCACTGGCGTCAACCGTATTATACGTGTGTAGTGGATGCACGCTCGTTTCGTTGTAAATGACGGATAAGAAGCATGTGCTACAAGTTATTAGCGAAAAATAGGCACACGTCCATACAATACTGGGCAGAAGGCACCGCCGCTCTTTCAATATTCGCTCCCTTGTAAGCAGCAGACAACGCCAGTCCTTAATTCCCCAAATTTAGGACTTAAACCTACAGCTCTACAAAATAATAGGATTGCAGATATTGTACACACCTAACATTAGTGGCGTGGGGTCCAAAGTTTAGAGTTCTCTTAGGACTTTGGCGGTTCCCCTGGTCATGCATCTAGTACATGGTACTGGGATTCCCTGTGGTACCAGTACATGGTACTGGGATACCCAGTACGTGGTTCCCTGTGGTGGGCTTCCCCAGGTAATTGGACTTGAGTTGACATGGAAAATTATTGCTTTAAAATTAGTATTATTTTATTGACAAATAATGATTTCTGAGGAAAATAAAGCACGGACTTTTATGAATTTCAGCATAAATGAATTTTTATAATGAAAATTTTTAATTGAGTTTCTCGAAAAACCGGGACTCAAACGGGGACTAACAGAGATACGGTTAAGTGGAAGATATAAGCATAGTGGTGAATTTCAGGCATGCCCCAAAATCACTTGTTCCATCTCTGATTTTCAACCGGTCGGAGGGAATCAAAATCTTATACCTATGTATATATGCGAACCTACAATGAACCGCATGTCTGCTAATAATAATGTTTTATAACGCAAAACAGTTAAGAAATACATTGTTTTTTCTGCGAAAATGATAATGATTTGGATCTAAGAATAAAAGTCTCAAGAGCCTACCAGTTCATATCACGTGAAATTTTTGAGCCGTCAACATCATAATATTGGACCTGTCAGTGTTCACTTGTCAATGTCACGGGTTTCATTCTAATTAAACTTAAGGTGTCCCACTTACCATCTTATTTTGTAATAGATGATGTCGAATCGCAAATTTTTGCACGAAAAAATGCTGAATTTCAATCGGTTTTCGCTAAAATCGGAAATTGGCAATTTCCGAATCAAGTGCCAGAAATTATACCTTGTGCTCGAACAGAATTGTCGCGATTTTCCATTAGCAGAAATCGCTTCAATAATGCCTATGTATTACGTTTGCACATTTATTATCCAATGTTCATTCAAAAATAATGCAATAGTAACGTCACAATCAAATCGATCCTATAGTTAAGCTCTTTGTGTTCGTGCACAAAACCCGCTAAATTCTACTTTGACAGTCACGCTCACAACCTCACTGCAAAGGAGATTAGTACTGTAACTCCTAGAAACGACTATGAAAGTTTCCGTTACAGTAGGCAGATTTTGTGGTGACATTTTGACTAGCACTAGGGAGCGAATATATATGGTATAAACAAGAGTTCACAATGAACCGTTCAGGGTTCGTCATAAAAAGCCAGGAAAAACAAACAAAACACGAGGCAGAATTTTCATGACTAGCATGTAATAACCTGCATACAATTATACCAGTCGCCACAAGACTGTAGTGCATAAATGAGCAGAAATTCGTTTGGACCGTAGGCGTCGCAGCAAACGTCAGCATGGACATAGCCAAAAGTAGTATATAAAAGGCACAACAAGGCGACCATATCTGCGGCAGAACAGTGCAATCGTTTATATTTCTTTTCTTTAAGGCTATGGATTCGATATAAAAATTGAGTATTTTTCTAGAATTTGGTGCACTAAAGGCCCAAGCGGTAGTTGGGAATATATTTTATACTTCTCCAGATCTGTGCGTCGTGTATGGGTGTTTGTGGCAACAATTACTCATTCAGTGCAGTGAGAAGCGGGGTTGATGTCGAGTGCTGTAGTTCAATCGAATGTCCGCCGTATTTCAAGTATCACCAATTAGTTCGTGACCTGGAATGTAATTTAAATTTGTATGAAGCTATGGACGATATTGAATGGTAAAAATATTTTTTTAATTTAATGGTGTACTAGGAACTGTTCGTAACGTGCAGAAATGACCGCTACTCGCTCGATGTTGTATCTCTCGCTCGAAAGGCGACATTCATTTTTGGCACGTACTGCGTTAATACATGCAGTACTGGGCACAATTGACTGTCGCTTTACGAGCATCGGGCGGACAAAAATGAAGTATAAAATTTTTTCTTTACGAACAAGTTGCGAGCGAGCCGCGGTCAATTGTGGCGAGTACTGCAGCTAATATTGGTTATCGCTATAGTGTTTCGTGTAATGGCTTCAAATTATATTTAAATGTGCACAAAATTCTGATCGCTGGGCAAAGATTTTCAGCGCATTTAAGGTGTTTTCCAACAGTGTATTCTTATGACAATGAACTATTATTAAACCTCCTGCGTGAATTGCACACAGGTTGGCTGCAATAAGTTGACGATAAAAATTTTCCAATATTATACCATACAGAACCCGCCAAAAATTATTCTCGCTCCCTCGGCACACACTCTAAATAAAATTGTTCTAAGAATAGAATTTATTATTAATGTAGCTTCGAAATGTCGGACGAGCCACTCTCGCGAAATATATTTGTTGTAAAAATAGAATATATATAATTAATGTAACTGGAACTGGCTTGTTCGAATTACGACGGTCATTTCTGATGTGCGCTATATTTATATAATTATTTATTATCTCACATATTTTAAATTATGCGGTTTTCGCTGGAGTTTAGCTTATGTAAATGTAGACATTGAATATTCAGGATGAAACTATAACTCGTTTTTATGTTTAGCGTGATCGCGATAGCCACGTGATGGCTGGATGAGCTTTGAAACAGTCTCCATGCCGGAATGTCTACAAAAATATATACATATATATAATATATAAAATATATATAATATATAAAATATATACATAAATATATATATACTTGATAGTTCAAAATGTTTTGTCATTTTAATATCGGATAAATTTTTGTCATGATTTTGTCTCAGAGATTGTTTGGTCTGGCTTTGACGTGAACTAAAACTAGACTAGTTCAACACCGAGAACTTAGGAAAGAAGTGACAGCTCCTATGCTTTTTATTGATGGTACACACAACACCCGTTTCAAGCTAAAGTTACTATAATAATGAATTTTGCTCTATATCGTGTATTACACTTTGTAGATGGGTTGCTGTAAACACGTACGATGTATGTGACTTTTAAATTGCTCATATCTTTGTTACACTGAGATGACCTCACAAACAGCTTATAAAAGATACTTAACCCTTTCCCGGCATAGAATCTCACGTTTGTAACAGCGTGCATTGCGACGCGATGCGCCAATTGATTTTGCCGTGACTCGTGTGTTTGCAAGTGCGTTGTTCTCTCGCCTTAGGAGGTTCAAACGGATCGAATAACAGACTCTAAATATAGGAGATACGCCAAAAGTGCGTCACACCCCAAAGTGCGTCAGTCATTTTTGTTTCCACACGTAAAATTTTTATTTCTAAAGATAGATCATTATTATTGGTATCAGAATTAAGCTTGTTGTCAGCTGCATATTTTGGTGTTATTTTTGAATTATTTCGGTTTCAATAAATTTTATTACGCTCGACTGAATTGTTTTTTTGGAAAAAAGAAGAAAAAGGTAAGTGCGGTCGTAACGAAATTGTCTTAGCCTTTTTGGTCATATCTTGACCAATTTTTGTGCGATTTCGCCAAACTTTTTTTTTATTGGCAGCCCATCTTGTCTTCTATGTCTCCATATAAAATGTTTTTCTTCTAAAAATTGTTATGTTACCTAATATACCATTTTTAAAAGTACACCCCAAAGTGCGTCAAACTACCTAATGTGCGTCATTTTATATTTGTTCTGTATTGGTGCATTCTTGTGGTGCCCTAAAGTGCGTCATTTATATTTATATATATTAAAATTTCGGATGTTAGTACGATTTCTACCATCCGGTGGTAGAGGCACTGCAGGCGAATATCACTTTAGTGGGTTGAATATAGGTATGGCGATATAGACTGTGACTGTACAAAATATAGGCTGGGCATCCTAAGCCTAAATACTCGACGCTTCAATGAACCCTGTGCTATCACTAAGCTAAGTCAACCAATTGTCTCAATCGTTTAGCTTACCTATAACATTTAGGCTTTAAGTCGTATAGAATGGAATGCAAGTTAATCTTTAATTATACATAGATGAGGCGTACTGTTTTGCTGTTGAATCTTTATCTCTTTGGAATTACAACTACGTTTGGTGACTTTGCTAAAAATAACATTGTTTTGTAATGATATTGTCTGTATTTTATCATGAGCCGAGTACGGTTCGGCACGAAAATTTTTTCCCTTTTCACAGCAATCAAAATATTTATCACAACAACACTGCGTCAATTTTTGCCTCATATTCTTTCTTGAGTACAAGTTTCCCCGGTCGGACTCATCTTCCATAAAGACCAACCTGGTTAAATGCTATATTTGTAGGATCAGCAAGATGGTTAAAGTCAAGCAGCTATCTCGAGATGTGGTAAAACGCCTCAATCGTGCCCTTAAAAGCCCCATAACCAAAGCGTCATCGGAACAACAGACACCAAATAAATACCGTGGTTTCACTTCTCACTCGCAGAAGCAACGGAAGCAGTATAAACGTAGCTATTTACCGCAAATAACTCCTGAGAAAAGAAAGATACTACGTTGGAACGAGGACGACATGCGAAGTGCTTACAATGATTGATGGGTTCCGCAAAGCAGACAGGTTACAATAAGCTATTTTATGTTGAGAAAATTTTGTATTTAGTCTTAACCTAGTCTGTTACCATCCATAAATGGAGGTCTCGTTCCAATTGCCGTTGGAGCGTACTGCTCGAAATTTTTGAAAAATTGCACAATTTTTGTGGCCGACATAGATGATTATTAACGTATGCATAGACTTTGATAAACTTTTTTATTCGATACGAACGAACTTGCTAAGACGCTCCGACTGGGGGTAAAAACTGTTTATTTTTAGTTGAATGTGAAGTTGGGCAGTTCATCACTTGAACTTGGGATTTCTAGGTTTGCGTTAATATATGAAAAGGTGGATATAAAAGCATATATATATCATCATCATCAAATTTTCAAGATTTCATCTAATATATTTGATGTATCAAGAGGAGAGATCTTGATATAGTAGGAGTAGGGCCAAGCAGGAGCACAACTTCTGCAACCGACTCCTGGTATTAAAAAGGGTTTTTAAACTGAACCTTTTACTGAACTATTTACAGTGTAGTAATTTGTGGTGGTTGTGTCAACGATGTCGGGTGTCTCGGGGGCGAGGACCCTTTTTGGTCGCCGGCGTCAATTTTTGTAAATTTTTGCAATTTGTATTACCTATATATGTATATATATTGCATGTGTGGCTAGTAACTCGATTTCAGTTTAGGCAAGCCACGGCTTCGATTTCATGCTTCAAAGCACAACGTCACATTTGATGCGCTACGCCGGCGATACCATGGTACGGTTAGACTGGAGAAATCGATTGGGCGCAAAACGGTGTTAACAGCAACACAGGAAATGGAACTCAGAAACGTTATTTGTCTTTGTATTAAAGCTGGGCTTCCAATGGACAAGCAACAAGTATGCAAACTGGCATATATGTACTGCGCAAAAAATGACGTGGCTAATCCTTTCAGCAATAATTTGGCGGGTGATAAATGGTGGCTTGGTTTCAAGAGCCGTATGAACATAAGCCTGCGAAAATCTCAAAACATTTCTAGAGCACGTGCTATTGGACTATCGGAAAACACTGTTGATGGCTGGTACGCGGACGTCAAACAAATTCTGGAAGAAGCTAATGCTTTTAACGTTCCGACGCTCTTGTATAATGTTGACGAAACTGGGATACAGCCTGTTACTGATGGGGGCGTTTTTGCCGCGCCGGTTGGATGCAAAGACGTGCCAAAGCTGGTCCAATCAGAACGAGGATTTACGACAACGGTTATTGGCTGCATTTGTGCTAACGGTACCTTTATTCCGCCCTTTGTGATTCATAGAGGTTCAACTACTGAGAGGTACAAGAAGACTTACGCTTTGCAAGACGAGGGTTACCCTCCCGGCACAGTAATTACTAAAAGCTGTGAACAACTCCGTGTCGCTAATATGCTTGCCTGCCCATGGTTCTCATTGTATGCAGCCGCTTGATGTTAGTGTATATAAACCCTTAAAATCTAATTGGAGAAAAGCTGTTACGATCCATGCTCGAACAACTGGAGGCGAGAAGATCACTAGACGTAATTTCGGCTCAGTTTTTTCAATAGCCTGGCAAAAAACTGCTAATCCGAATTTGGCCAAATCTGCTTTTGTGGCAACTGGGTTATGTCCATTTGATGTTTCAAAGATTGATCGATTTGCAATTGGCGCTATGTTACAAAGCAGGTGTGACAACATGGACTCTGGTATGGAAGAAGAGTCACCTGGAATTGAAACACAAAAAGAGCAAACGGAAGCGGTCGACGAGCAATACAGTAACGTGGTCCAGGTGGCCTCTGCAAACTACAATAATGATGCAACCGAAATCACTCAAGTAATTTACAACAGTGAGTCGCATGGAACGTGTACAGCGACACCACCGCTAAACCAATATGGCTTTATCGCCACACACGAAGACGCCCAGCTCACTGACTTGTCGCACGCTTACCTTCGAGAAGCTGATAATTACTGTGAAGTTGAGGTACTGTCGGAAGAGATTTTACCTGGAGGGGAGGTGGTGCAGGGTATGACGCCTAGTTCGGACGACACTGCCTCCATATTATCGGAAGAGTTTTTCGCTAACAATCCAGTCACTTATTTATTTAAAGATATGGTGCCACAACTGTCGGGTCCTGTAAATTCATCTTGTTTGGATATTTCTAAACCCAGAGGTACTCCAGCGCATCTGACAAGCGTATCGCATATCACTCGAGTCAAGAAGAGAAAGCTGCCAGCTGAGAGTGCCTGTGATAAACCTTCGACATCGGGCACACAAATAAAGAAGAATCCTGAAAATCAGCAAATATATTTTTGCAATGTTTGTAAAAAACAGTACGGTAAACATTTACCAGAAATTCCGTGGATACAGTGCACGGATTGTAGGAAATGGCAGCATGAAAATTGTGGCGGAGTATCCACAAAGCGATACTTTTTTGTCAGTATCTTGTTAACTGTTCAGCTTGAATTTGTTTTAATTCCATATTTGTCAGTTTTTGGTCACTTCATTTTATTTTTGGGACTTTCAGTCAAAAATTCAATATTTTTCAGTTTTTATTTTTTGCCATAGGCTCTCCAAAACCTACTATAGGTTATTTTTCGTAAATAAGATTGGATAATATCGAACTGACAAGATCTGCATACGGCATGCTGGAAACAATGTCTTCCTAGTGGAAAAACCATACAAGTCATATTAAGGGACTTGTATAAGAGTTGGACATGTTATAATTTTTCAACTGAAATTTCAATACGATGCGTGATATTAGGACTTGATATATTCTTCTGACGCAGAATAGGAACTGATTGACGCACATTAAGACAGGGGTAACGCACATTAGGGTAGATGCCCTAATGTGCGTCAAAGAAAGATTCCCCCAAGCTTTTGATCAGTCTGTGGGTCAAAGTACTAGGCACGGGAGTTATTTCTTGCAGGATAACAGAAAAGTGTCCGAGGAAGTAGCAGTTCAAATTTTGCGCATAAAACCCTACTTACTAGTCCAATACTTTAGTTGAAGTTTGAACTATTTTTTTTCATTTTTTTCCTGCTTTTTTCTGACGCACTTTAGGCGCATCTCCTATATAGTAGGTAGGGGCTAACGTACAAGGATCTCACCGAAACAATCCAGGCTCAGTCAGCGGTCGCAAATCTAGCTTCAACATTGTACGCGCAATAATTTTTGCTGGAAGATGTTAGTAAAATCAATAATTACTATGGTTCGTTCAATTCCATTGCTGCATTCCAGACCATATGATAATGCTTCAAAAACGTGGCATAAGAAGTATATGTATTCATGGCCAAAAATAGCAAAATCAATTGATGTTGACGCAATAAAATATGTAAATTTCAATTGGTTATGATTTCGATTGCACTTCTTAGATTTTGGGAAGGGACTGTAGGTCATTGATCGCAAACGTCAACTACATAGGTACTGGCTTTATAACAGGTTCAGCCGCATAACATTATAGATAGAATACAGCTTATGTTGCTAAATCTGTTTGTATATACCTAATCGGTTAATCGGTATGTTTATCTATAATACTGTGATATATTAATAAAGTAATGGTCTTAATTTGCTTGTTTTTAGGCTCCCCCGGGGCAAGGGGGGGGGGGGGGGGGGGGGAACCCCGGGTTTTGCGCCCCCCACACAAGTGGGGTGGGTGGGGTGACAGATGGTATTCAAAAATTATCTCTCTGATATTGCAACCTAACTTGATTAATGATCATCTCAGGTCCCCACACAAGTGTGGTGACTCATGGTTATATATATAATATATAATAATATATATAATCTGAAGCAAAAACAATGTTGAAAAGTAACTATTAGGAATCATCATGAATCCTGATACCTGTGTGGGGTGACATGTGGAGGTATATGATACTTGTGTAGGGTGATATAATACTTGTGCGGGGTGATATAATAGTTGTGTGGAGGTATATAATACTTGTGCGGGGTGTGACATATGTCAGCTATACATAAACCTGATGGTTACACTCTATATAACCACTCACTTCACTCCATTTTCAACAGTTTTGTTTAATCATTCACTTCGCTCCCTTGTCTAATCATGGCTTTTCAATCGCTTTACGATGATGAGATCCAAATCGTTGATCCAGTGGATCTCAGTTCTGTTGACAACTCAGATGACGATGGTCCACTGTTTGTTCCAGCAGTCAACGACAACGTCGAGGATCAAATGGGTACCGAGCTTGATGAAGTGGATAACGCTCAACGACTGGCAGATCTGGTTTGCGACCAGATCGATTTCGACAACGTCGAAGATCCAGACCTCGTGATGGAAAACGAGTTCTGGACTGCCTTAAAAGCAATCGTCTGCATCGATATCTTACGGGTGCAGCAGCTGGTGTGCAACCGCTATTCCGACCGTCTACATTTCCTGGAACAGCGGAAGATGGACGAACATGCTGACCGGGTTTTGGAAAAGCTCGGCATTCAATACACCAAGGAGTGCGATGCGTGCTACTACGAAGAACCCGGACAACGTTACATCAGCAGGCTGGTGGCTGCATGCATTCGTCTCGTTACTGCAAGCGCGATATTATGGACGCCTGCACACTGCTCAATATCAAATACACGAACCAGCTATGCACCGTCTGAAAGATAAACTGTCTACATTCAGTGAGAGATATTGAAATGTATATATAATCGTGTGTATGTATACTTGTTTTGTGTAGTACTTTAATTGTAAATAAAAGTTACATAGTGTGTTTATTTCTTACACGCGTGACTCAGTTTGCACGACTCTCGCGTAAGATGGATTTCAACAGCAAGCTAAGAATACAACCGGATCATTTTTGCGAAAACTGAGACATACTAATCATGTATAGAACCATAACTTTACATGACTAGTATGTTTCAGCTACCATAAATAGGGTCGCTTGTCGTTATATGTTGTCGACAATTTTGAAGTATTAAATTTACCAGTGTCAACAACGGTTTCTAAACTCATATTTTCGTTTTCGTGCATAAACAGCATGTGAATATACAAAAGCTGTCACAATAGTATTACCTTCCGTAATCACACAAAGAATACTAGCTGGTTTACTGTTCCAACCCCTGTAACCAATAACTTTATCAAACATTTTAAAGTGCTCCACTCTGTTATCTTGTCGTACAAAGTGATCATCACCGTTGAATACCGTTTCGTACACATTTGCCTCATAATCGTCAATGAGCATTGAATTACCGGGAACACATTCCATTGTATGTCCCTGAATAAAGTGCTTGCTGAAGTGGAGAAGCATAGTTGCATGAATGTTTTTCCATCCTTTTTAAAACATTTCATCCCTGCCAAGGGAATCATCAGACGGCTTAGTGGCTACCGTTATGTTTTTTTACATTTTATTTAAAACGTTTAACAATATCACAATTAAATTCAACAAATATACAAGGATATACTAAAGACAATTTATACATTGAATGTTCAAATGATTGTCCTTTCTTCATTTCTTTCTTCACAAATTCCGCAGCTGTGAGCACCGCTGCACGTTTTCGTATTAGCGCCATCAGCGTTTCTTCTTCCTGCGAACGTCCATCAATGTAATCTCCACTTTTTCGACACATATCGTTAAATTCATCTACCTTCTTTTGCCATATAGCTATTTCATCTTTAAGATAATCATCTTCCATCATATGCTTGACGAATATTGATTCCAATATATCTTTGACGCAATACTTTATCCAAGTCATAGGTTGCGAGATGTTTCATAAATCTCGATCCCATATAGCAATTACTAAATGTGTATCCACGATAGGTACCAACAGCTCGCGCAAGTATCAATCCGTAATGGTATGGTATTGATAGGTTGTTGAATATATGTTCAAAGACGTCAAAGAGATATACCATTTTCGAGCTCCATTTAAGGTTTTGCGGTGGTTTGAGATGAACGTTGAAATGTAGGTTGGATAAAGATTTATTTATCCAAATTATATCATAACCTTTTGCAGGATTCCACTTTTCACTTGACCCATTTGTCCAATCATCGTAGCACAGAGTTTTGTTTTCTTGCTTTGACTGGTTGTTATTTAAGCATAATAAAACAGTTTCAACAATAGTAGCTATAAATAGTGCACAACATAATAAAATTACGCGTTTATCCATGGTTGTTATACAATTGCAGTCATTCCTTTTAAGAGATTTTGTTCCAAAACACTTCTCGGTTTTTGTTAATGTTGAGCTCTGCCGTAAATTCTCCCATTGCAAATATCACAATTGCTTGTTTCAAATCCTCTACAAAATCTATTGATAGTCTTAGCTGTCCATCTGGTGGATTTGAAATATAATTACAGTCACTACTGTGATCTTTGCTTAAGTCTATACAAAATATCTGATATCCTGCACCATATCTAAACCCAACTTCAGTTAAACCTAAGTTTTCTGTTCTACCATTTAGCGCATATAATGTATTATAAAACAGTCTCATATCGTTACCAACTTTACATGGTAGTGAAATATTGCATGGGTACCTATCATCATTCATAAAGACTGTAAAGCTATTCATATCTGGTAGACTTAGATTAAACAAATTTGATTTTGCTGCACCTGTATACGCTTCCTGCGTTATTCCCCAAATGTATATTCTTCGAGGTAACACACCATCAAAAATTGTCCAGTCTACATTTTGCAAACCTTTATTTACAGACAGTGTATTTATTTTATATCTTATCGCAGGAAGTATAATTCCTCCGATTCTATCTTGAATTTCAAGCGCTTGTTTAGTTAAACGTGCTTTAGACACATAGAGCTTAAAATCGTTGATTCGAATTTGAAATTTATTAGATGGGTCATGCAACAGTACTAGAGATGGTGTGCTACGTGTAAATTTGAATTCTAATCTTGTTTTCGGTGGTAAATACTTGGGAGTTAAATGTGCATCAATAATTAGTGGAAAATACATTTCACATTTTTGTGATCCCATTACTAATGCATTTCGATAAACGGAACCTTGATTATCCGCAAGATCATCAAACATATATGTATCATCTGGTTTATAGAGACATCCCGCTAAGTATTGTTTTCTTTGCTCCTCACTCATATGCATCATGTACAGCACATATGTCATCCAAGGGTAATGCTTTTGGTTAAAAGTTATAGGTTCTCCATTTATTTTCATCTCAACCGATGAAAATAACGCATACCCAAACATATTACATGGTGCAAATTTAAGAGCTACATCCTTAATCTCCTTACCATCTCCTTTAAGTATTTGAAATTCAACGTAAACAGATATTTCAGACAAATCAATTAAATCAAAAGCGCTTTCACCAATTTTAAAACGAAACGAATCATCAGTATCGGTGCTTGGTAACGTTGTTTCGCAAGCGACTTCAACCATTTGTGTTGACATGATTGAGTCTTGAACAGGGTATTTATCACCCTGCCAGTTAAGTTTTTCTACGCCGCATACGTTTGCCATGTTTACGTTTACGAGTCGTTTTTCTTGGTTTACGAGTCGTTTTCCTTAGTTTGTGATCCTTTTTAAGAACTTTCTTCCTTACTTTCTTGGCTTTAATATCGACAGCATGCAGCAATTTCGGTGAATTGAAACACAATGGTAGAGCCATGTTTCCACTTATGAAATACAAGCGTCGATCCTTTTTAAGAACTTTCAAAGAACAAGCGAACAATCATTTTAGCATCGTCGAAAAACTTCACGGAATTGAATTTGTGGTCAACAACTTGAAATTGTAGCTGTTTAAACATACAGCTATTTAAGTCTAATGTCACGGGATTTTGCACCCCAAATGGTGATAGAACATGTAGCAGTGGCTTGTATTTTCCATTTACTAAGCGCTCCTTAACAAAAGAACAAGTGATGAAAGTGGGTTTATTCTGTTCAAGGTCAAGACATTTCTTCCCGATATTTCTACCATTTCTCAAATGTTCTACCTCAAAACCAAATAAATGTTTAATTTCTTTTGATAGTTTAATCTCTGACTTGTCGAAACAATAAGCACTCACGCGGTCACAACTCGGGTCAACTGCAAATTGAATGTTGGTGCTAAATTGATTCAAGAATGTTAGTAGGGAGTCTGCTGTGTAATAACCTTCCTCGATGGTATAGCGTTTCCAAGATTTATTTGTGAAATATTCAACAATACCACCCTCAATATTTTTGCATTTGGTGGGAAGTTGAACATCCAGTACTTTAACTTTTGTAGCACAAAATGCTGTTGGAAACTCAACAACCGGTTCGCTCAGATTGCAAACAACTACAACTTCCATGATTGATTACAATATTTTATTGAAGTCTTTTAAGGATATTATATACAGTATTACATGATAGATAAAAATCGTTTACACATTTACAACCTGTTACAACTACATTTCCACTAGAATACACTAAACCTACCCCCTTATCCATTTGAATCTTCATACTATTATGTAACTCCGTTTCATACATTACTGAACAACTACTTCTTAGATTTTCATAAATATACGCTAAATTTAGTTTGAAACCACTTCTCAATACCCCAACAACATTTTTTAACTTCATCTCGAATTTAGTTGTACAATCATAGTTTAATTTTTGTAGTACCTCAACCACATGGAGCAATATCTTTCTTCCTTCTACCTCTGACCTAACACCTACCAATACTACATTTCCATTGGAAAATAGTAAAATCGTTCCCCTAGGTTTGAATTTCCATACCCCACCGTTAAAACGAAGCATATTATAATCA
Organism: Trileptium ribeirensis; assembly: GCA_030248225.1. Classification (NCBI taxonomy): domain Eukaryota; kingdom Metazoa; phylum Nematoda; class Enoplea; order Enoplida; family Thoracostomopsidae; genus Trileptium; species Trileptium ribeirensis. The sequence continues at coordinate 27,391 of JASANE010005364.1, read as the reverse complement.
AAATTATTAATTTCACAACATAAATACAACAAGTCCACATTACAACCAATGTTTGATATAATTGTCATATTAGTTATTTCTCTTCGTCTCGTATCTCCATCCACAACCGCCCCAAGTGATTTTGTCCCTTCCATTGCCAAGCGTCTCGCACCGTCGGGTCGTTGATGCTTTTGCCGATCCCCCAGTATTGATCCCATTCCGACGCTTCGGCTATCCACGCATCTTCGGTGCCCATCAGCGCCCCTCGAACGTGGGGAAGTTGATCGAATTTCGCCTTGAGACCTATCTTCATAACATTGACTGCGTTGTCGTTTGCAAGCCATTGCTTTGCATCGTAGTTGTTGATTTGCCGTCCGAGCATCTTTTGTTGCGAGGGCTTGAACGTTTTCATGATTGACTGGTACGTTACATCGTCGTTGAAGAATCGAGCCTTCTCGCTTTGATACCATTGTTCCACGCAATTGTATTGGGTGCCTTTGATCGTAATCCGTCCAATGTTGAAGTTGCTGAACACGCTCCAGCCAGATCGAAATAGTACGTGATGTGCGCCGTCGATAGCAGTGCAGTATATGGTGTGCTCCATTATATTTAAGAAAAAATCCTGGTACATAAAACAAACGTTGTTGGTAATAGCGAATAACTGATCCTTTTTAAGACTTTCAAAACGCAAGTTTGCACTCACTTATATAGTCTCACGACAGGTTGCGTGTCAGGCACAAGGTTATACCCTCACCCCCACAAATGCATATTAATAACCGTCAAAACACGCATCAATAACCCCCACCCCCACAAACACGCATCAATAACCCCATCGCCACAAGCACACCTCTTTAACCTCCACCAAAATTTAGTATAGTCTTTTCCATTTATTTTCAGCAGCTTTACCTTTCCTCCCACGTCCAAACGCTGATAAGGGTACCCCACCAAGCAGAGTTTCAAATTTTTCTGAATCGAGGGGACGTGGGGGTGACAAGTTGATGTCGGAAACGAAATACTTTACTAAATCAAAAATATTTGATCCAACAGTTTTATCAGGGTAAATAACTTGATTGTTGTCATTCAATGTCAGATTTTTAATATTGTTGAGCATAAGTTTAGCTTTATTTTGCAGATTCTTGGGGAACATGCGTGAGAGATCTGGTTTTTCTCTGGTTTCATAAACAGTGACTTCATTTTTTATTGGTTCTTTATCTTGCAATCCTCCATTCTTCATAATGTCTATATATATCATATATATCTATATCATTCATAGATCCTATACGCAACCAATTGTTGCAACGTTCATAACTGGGCCTAATCCAAGTGGTAGCCACAGAATTGTCGGGTCAGTTACGTTATATTTAGTATCGTTATAGATATACAGGTCAATAGGCTCACAGTATCCGTACTCGCCCCATTATCCGTCGCTTTTCGAGTTACTAGTTTTACATATTATATCTTAAGTAGCAATATTAATTATACGACAAATTCATTATTTAAGTGAATTATGGCCTGTTGCAGCTTGCCAGACGTCATACGTTTATATTTTGGAAAAAATTAAGATAAATGTTTAATGCATAGCTGAGCTTGAAGTGATCCAGCCGATTACCGTACTTCGCACGACTTTGTCAAGTCATTTTGCGTTCCGGATAGTACAAGGAAAATTACCGAAATATTGGAGCAGAAAAATTTTGTGGGAATTAAACGAGTTTTATTAGCGGACTCCACGAGCTTCCCTATCTGATTGATCTGTTGATGTTGCGATTCCATTAAGTTTGTATGTGAACACTAAATAGGTAAATTTGAAAAAGTTGATGGTTACTTGAAAGCCCATCTACAAATTGATAATCGTCAAAATTCTGACTGACGTTATAATTTCTGTGCTGCTATTTGATTTTGCCAAATTGAGGTTTATCGTAAATCCAAATATTTTGCAACAGACATTTCATCTATATCAGCGATATAATCGGCAAGGCAAAAAAAACCGAATGCCGAATACCATAAAGTATTGAAATGCAAACTCTGAGCTGGGCAATTGGATTTTTTGATTAAAATATGCAAATGTGATAGCTAGGGAGAAAAATGATTCTGCTGGTAAACTTCTGTTGTAGTCTGTTATTTGCACATTGTGTTTCAGCCTTATTTGTGTGTCAAATAATTGGTTTTCTCTGCCTGTGGTATGTTTTCATGTCTGTTGATGACATAACATGTCTTCACAAACATCGATCACGCTGACGGAAGCTAGAGTTCTTGAACTGATTAATTCAAAATCTAAACAGTTTGAACTGTCATCTCTTCGCTTAAGTGGGAAGGTTTGCAGCACCAGATTGAGGTATTGGCTGAATTGGATAGCTGCTTCAGGCAAATTCAAAGCGCTTACACAAACGAATCTGACGAGATCGACGGATTGGCGTTGGAAGGTTACACGTCCTAGGACCTGTCGGTTATCAAAAATCGGGTAAAAATCCTCAAACTATCGGATCGAGGCGGTTGGAACGCCATGGAAATTTACACTGGTTGCAGTAACCTCGGAGACGATGTCGAAGGTTTTAAAAAGATCCAAAAGCCATCGACGTAGCTCAGTCAAAATCAAACGAAGCTAGGAAAGTGCGTGCCAGGCTATCTCCTCAATCCAAAGCTAACCCGTTCTACCGGCCACCGTATTTCGATCAAATGGGGTCGCGGCGGCAAACCCCAGCGGGTCGACCAATGTTCCCCGGCGTCTACGCCCCCAAAGCGTTTGCGTCTAATGAAAAAGGTTTTCAGGCCTGCTTCGAGTGCGGAAAAGTTGGTTCAAATCCTGTCCAGAGCGAGCAGGTTGGTTCGTCCGTTCAACCTGGATCGTCCAGTTTCTGAAGGTCAGTTTTCGTAGAATCAGTTAAGTTTGGGCTGAGAAATAATATTTCGGCATGGCGCAAGATTTCTTCTGACGGCTTTGTATTGGATATGATATGTAAAGGGTTTCACATTACTTTTGTGAGTCCACCCCAAACAAAAAATATAAAGAATAAACGTTCTTTGTGGAAGTATGGCGATTTTGTAGAGGGTTCCATTATGGATTTAGTTCGTCATGGTAATGCTAAACAGGTAGTTACTCCACCATATATTGTTAGCCCGTTATCAGTTTCAGTACAGGCATCTGGTAAAAAACGGTTGATCTTGGATCTTCGTTTTCTGAATAGTTATATTTGTCCCCCAAAAGTTTAAACTGGATGATTTGAGGTGTGCTCTGATGATAAAGATGGTTTTATGGTTTCGTTTGACATAAAGTCAGGTTATTACCATCTGGACGTTCACGAGTCTTTCCAAAAATTTCTTGGTTTTTCGTGGAATTTTCCTGATGGACGAAAATTTTTCCATTACACGGTGCTCCCATTTGGTTCATCGCTGGGCCCTTTTTGTTCACTAAACTGATGAGGGTTGTAATTGCACACTGGCGTACGCAAGGTATTCCGTGTTCTGTTTATTTGGATGATGGGTTTATAACTGGTGAAACGTTTGAGAAAGTGAGCGAATTTTCTGATCGCTGTCGTTGCGATCTAGAGGCAATCGGCTTCAAGTTGAACGAAAAATGTATTTGGACACGGGTCCAAAAGTGGCAATATCTGGAGTTTATTGTGAATTTGCCTGATTTTTGAAATTTGAAAAAGTTGAAAAATGTTTGAAGTCGGTGAACTGCGCCCTGGGCACTTCCTCCACAACTACCCGGCAGTTGTCTCGAGTAACAGATATGTTGATATCGTGTTCACCTGTGTTTGGTACTGTCACTAGTCTTATGACACGTTCCTTGTATGAGCTTATTACTTCTGCTTCATTTTGGGATAAAAGGATATATTTGGATAAGTCCTCTATAGATGAGTTGAAATTCTGGCAGAGGAACCTTCCAAAATTCCCGCGTCAAAAGCTGCTGTGCTATGAAATTCCTGAAGTGTTAGTGTACACCGATGCCAGCTCAACGGAAGGGGGGTGCTAAAAAATAGTTATTTTGGAATAAAATGAAGAAATAACTATTGGTTTTATACCAAGTAAACAACATATTGATTGAGTTAATTGTATAACTTTTTGCTAATTGAATTTTAAATACAGTGGCTTTACTTTTAGCTATAATAGGAGTAACAGTACCAGGGTTATAGCCAGAGGGGCTGTACGGGTCGCCGTGCGCCCTTGCAGCATTGGTGTCCCATCCGCGGAAACGTAATAGAAAATCTAAGTCCATGTATATGTGGTGAGTGTTTCGTCGAATCTGTGCCCTTCCCACAGCATATTCAGTGCTTCTTTTGCAGCCCGAGGGCCGCACGTTCTTGTGTTTTCATGAGGATTTATTAATGGAATGTACTCAAAAGGATTCTATATTCATTATAGTTCGCCGGATGTCGTCAATACTACCCGCCGCCGCAATGTAGAAGCCCAAACCATATTGGTAAACAGAATGGGTTTCAGCCGTGTAAGCGACGTGTGTTGCGACATGATAAAACAGTTTGAGATGGCGATCAATTTGTCCTGGCCTAGAGAAATCAATGCTGCGGTAGCGCGGTAGCAATAAAGACGGTAAATAAATTTTCGTTGTTTAAAACTTGTTATATGGTACTTTAAAAATAGCATTATATATTTACAATGCATACATGTACTATTGAAACGGACCAAGCGTAGCAAGCTGCGTTTCCTCAAAAGGCTCACAATTTTTTTTGTTTGTCCCTCGCATAATTATCCCCAGAATAGGATATGTCTCAAGAATTGAAATTTATTATCTTTGAACCGATGGCAACGCTTGTGTATCATTGTTGCGTATAGATAATTTATATTTCGCTTAGCTGTTTTGAACCAAATTATCGGATATATATTTCATAAAAAACGAGAGGTAGAAAGCAGTGAGGATGTTAATGTGAGCAACGTTGGGACAGTTAACCGTTTCAGGTGCTATAATTAAAGATCATGCATTAAGTATTCACAAATGGCTGGCTAGTCATTAACTTGAATACAGTTGGTCCTAAATAGTTGTGAACTAACTTTAGGCCCTACCAATGGTGAAAAGTACCCATAATTGTGTCCATAGAACTCATCTGAAACACCATCAAATGCATACTAAGTTCCTATCTGGGTCTTATAAGTTTGACGATATATGCTGAGACCAAGACTTCACTACTATATATACTTGAGAAAACTTGGGTCCCTACGCTCGCATCGCTCCAATTAAAGTTTTTTTTTTATTTGCCAAATGATGGCTGTATGTGCATTGAGAATCTATTTAAGTATATATGTTCTTAGCTAAGATGGAGATTTTTGTTTTATAATCAGAATATCCAGAATATCAAATACCTTTCATGTAAAAATTTTACAATATGTGCTTTTATTAACGGACTTGGTCACCGAAACGCTTTTATACGGCATCCGTCTCGCACCTGTCCACATCAAAACAGTATCACTATTGATCTCGAGTTGAGACACGCGTAACGAAGTTACTGCTTCTAGAAATTTGCATTTAAATATATTCGCTTATATATTTTTGTTAACCTCAACACATTTTATTGGTTATCGGTCACGTCGCTTCAATTTTCCCGCTTAATTACATTACTACATAGGTGATTCGCTGGCCGGCTTGGTTGCTGTTAACATATAATATTAAATATCTCGTATAGCTATTAGACAGAGCTATATAAGCACCAAGCAACGCATTCTTGAGCTTACAAAGACCAAAAATAGTTCGCTGAACCCCCTTCACAACAATAGAGTGATACGGGGTTAATACGCTTCCACCTTTTCCTGAGCCTCATAGGTTAGTTGTACTCTATCCGCGCGAGAAAACTTAACTTAATTTTAATTGCCCATGCGGGCACCCTGCAAATTTTTCATCATTTCATTATTTTCTTTTCTAGTTAGCGTAGTTTAGGTTTTCTCACGGTTGGTTTTGTGTTGAATCAATTATCGAGATAAAAATAAAACTTAAATATGGCGAACGTGATTGTGCCGCTTGACACCTCTGAGGGACGTTTCGCTATTCCTATGGAGGTGACCGATCTAGTAACCTAGTACCTGACTAACGTCGTTATCGACAGTGCACCGCTTAGTTACGAAACTCTGCAGCTTACTATGCTTTTCTCGTTACCTATCCTTAGAGGTAATGGTTCCTGAGCTCCGTGAACTAATACTAGCTCCACCAAATGAAGGCGTACCAACAGCCATTTGGAGCGTTCTTTAGTAGCGCGGTAGTCCTACACTGTCCAGTCAACATTTCTGCCTAGCCTGGGAAAATCGTTCTGTCCCATGTATACACTTTGGGTGTTGCCCACTTCTCCACCCCGACCCACTGTGAGAACGTGGAGCTCCAACTTTTTCGCTTTGCGCCTGTGGGCCGGCTAATGTCGGAACACCAGTTGTGGATAACTCGTCACCGTATCGAAGCTCGAACTAAGTTCGGCGTGCACTCAGTAGCGTTACCATTAACTTCTGCAGTGTAACTAACGAAATTGGATCTGTCTCTCGGGAGGCCCATTGATTTGGGGGGTAGCCCCGATGGATACTCGGCCAACTATAATTTTTGAGGCTGTCAATCACGGAGATAAGCCGGTGCTTCTACGCGTACCAGACCTACGAACATACAGTAGCTCAGATACTATCGAGCTAGCACCCTACGGCGAACCGAATCGGGTGGCAATAGTTATGCCTTCCTACAGAAGCCAACCCGGGTTTTCATTACTATAACTTGAATTTTTGGGCGTGTTGTGAAAACGAAACCTTGTTTGGCAAAAACAGTAAATTCGCCCCGATTTGGCTGCTGTACAGTGGCAATTCAATGACCTTGCTACCAATCAGGAAATATTCATTAGGCTGAACACAGTTCCGATGCAACAGCGACGGAACCCGTTAAGATGTGACATCGCTATGCACCCTGATTGTTCCCAACCCTCAACCATCAGAAGAGGGTCCATAAATCGGGTATGCAAAAATGTTCGCCTCACCGATTCCGCATTAGGCCCATATTTTGACATCTCGCGAACGATTGGTGAAACTAATACTAGCACACGGGTTACCAAAGACGAGTCACCATCTTACCCGGTGATGACCCGGGATTCTGACCTCGTTCTGGTGTCAGAAATCCTGGACTGGACAGTCCCATTCAGTGTTAATAATTGCTTAAGCTATTTCCGCACTGTTCCGCGCGATCCAAATAGTATGCCTGCTGAGGGACGAATAATATCCATCGCGGACCTCTTGTATTACAAATTGGTCGCTTGCACCCTTGACATGGCAATAATGGACCTAGTGAACAATCTAGACGCTTACCACCGCAACCCTGGTCATCCCAACATCGGTGGTAGCAAGTTCGATCTTATAATGTGGAGGAAATGGCTTCTGTTGACCTCCTCAGCCTCTCCGCAATCCTACCATTAGCAGCTAATGGGCAGATCATCCTAATGGTTGATGTGAACCAGCTGCCTGCTTATATCACCAACATGCTTCTTAGGAGAGTGGCTGCCGCAGAATCGGGTATGCAATTCCTGCTAAACTCGGCCTAAGGGAAGCCTTTCTCTAGCGTCGTGCAGCTGCGGCGCAACTATCGTTCACGCGCTCAACTTTTGTTCTCACCCAACCGCGTTGTGTACGCGGATACACCGTTTTTAGCCGCAGCTCCCGAGTCACTATACGAAGTCGATTCCGCTCAAACTGCTGTATGTGCCCTACCGGTCTATAGGCTTCATGCACATTGAAGGTTTACAATTCCCACATAGTAGCAGTTTATATAATGTCGCAGAAATCACGGGGGTATTTCGCATCGCCGAAATTTTCGTTTGCGACTACAGTGTCGACCAGGCTTCCATCGGGATAGATGCCACCTATGCCGCACAGGCAGACGTAACAAAGGGCATTCTGTCATCCTATTATCTACAGATCAAGGTTGGGTGTGCCAGCAGCTTGCACGACGACGAACGCTCTTGCACGATAATATCACTGGTTCGCTCAAACCACCTGGTGGATGTACGTGATTGAACAATCTAGACGCTTACCACCGCAACCCTGGTCATCCCAACCTCGGTGGTAGCAAGTTCGACCTTATAATGTGGAGGAAATGGCTTCTGTTGACCTCCCGAGCCTCTCCGCAATCCTACCATTAGCAGCTAATGGGCAGATTATCCTAATGGGTGATGTGAACCAGCAGCCTGCTTATATCACCAACATGATTCTTAGGAGAGTGGCTGCCGAAGAATCGGGTATGCGATTCCGGCTAAATTCGGCCTAAGGGAAGCCTTTCTCTAGCGTCTTGCAGCTGCGGCGCAACTATCGTTCACGCGCTCAACTTTTGTTCTCACCCAACCGCTTGTGTACGCGGATACACCGTTTTTGGCCGCAGCTCCCGAGTCACTATACGAAGTCGATTCCGCTCAAACTGCCGTAGTGCCCTACCGGTCTATAGGCTTCATGCACATTGACGGTTTCCAATTCCCACATAGTAGCAGTTTATATAATGTCGCAGAAATCACGGGGGTATTTCGCATCGCCGAAATTCTCGTTTGCGACTGCAGTGTCGACCGGGCTTCCATCGGGATAGATGCCACCTATGCCGCACAGGCAGACATAATAAAGGGCATTCTGTCATCCTATTATCTACAGATCAAGGTTGGGTGTGCCAGCAGCTTGCACGACGACGAACACTCTTACACGATAATATCACTGGTTCGCTCAAACCACCTGCTGGATGTACGTGATCAACCCCATGACCTCGGGTTTCTGAGCGACCATCGTCGCTTCAACGTCACTACTACCGGGGCTCGAAAGCTTAACATCTTCGTGGGAACGCCCTTCACTTTATCCAGCATCCGTTGATACGGGAATCGATTCGCGAATGCTGCATTATTGGCGCCTGGGTTGACGAGATCGATGGGGTGTCAAGCGGTTCATCACATACGGGTGTGCGAGGCCCAACCACTCACGGAACCCACCGCTCAGCAGATCGACGTTCACATGTAGCTAGGGGACGTTTTTTGCCGTTTTTTTCGGTTTGATCGTATTTAACAATTCGTTTATCTTCTATCTTCGCAAAATAGCCCGGAGATATTGATCATATCACATCGTTGCCTTGCACCTATAGCCCAAGAATTGCGTTGTTTTCGGTGTTTGCATCGTTCCTTTATCTTGTATTAATTGTATTCTTATGTTATTTTCAAGCACCATTGTGGAAAAGCTGGACACGATCGCGGTGAGCGTTTTCATCTTATTTTCTACAATGGCCGACCACGGGACCGACGTGGTTCCCTTCTTGACTAAAAACAGCGTTTTCTCTAACCACTACCCCATCTCGTTTACCGTCGATACAATTACTTGTCCGATTACAATAGCACGGAACAGTATTACATGTTTAAGAAAGCCGAGTATTACGGCTTTAAAAGTATTGCAAAAATAATACTTTAGACGGATAAGCCCGCCGTCATGAAACAAATACTAAGAATCACAGAAAAGAAGCTTGAGAGAGCGATCGACGGCGAAGAATTGGACAGCGGGTTACAGTAGGAAACGGCTGTAACTTATAAAATCGATCAAAATATATTTGAAAGAAATTCTTTGCAAAACAGACCCCAAAATTCTTGCTGAAGCAAATCATAGCGATTTGCTTATCGATTTAACATAAAGCGAGCTTCCACTTCGGTTCCCGCCACGCTGGGCAGGCCAAAATCAAATCGGAAAAATCCTGATGCGGGTCAAGGATCGCATCCGCGAACTGGTACCGTTAATGTACTTATGCATCACGTAGGCTCGTACCATCGATGTCAATTACTTATGGGAGCCGTAAACCTGTGCCTCTTATGTCGATTACTTACGAAGTAGCTGACGAACGGCCTGGTTCGTCAGGCTGGGTCATCAAACAAATCCACTAGGTTCGTTAAGTTACAAGTAAATTATATGTTTATGTAGATTTATGTTGATTTGAATCTGAGTTGTTTACTTTCTATAAATGTATAAACCATCACCATCTTCAACTGCACTTAAGAAAATACCTATGGCAACAACAGCCTTGATATTGGATTTTTCATTCCGAGCATGTAAAACAGCCACATTTTGGTGTCTCGTATGTTTTTGCCAAACTATGCATATATATGTGCTCACGCGGTGTCATTGTAAAACTTATGTGCCTACTGAAATAGGTTAGTTATAGTTCCCAAAAATAGTAAAACATAAACGGTAACAAGGCTAATAGCATAATCGCCTTAGATTATGAAGTCTATGGCAATGTGAAGCGCTGTGACTATATAACCACAATAACCTTAATCTTGACCTATTGTTAAAAAAATCACAGCTTTCAACACTTAACTGGCGGCACCGTTGCTTTGTTTTTGGCCAAACGGTTTAATATCCTAAGTTTCAGCTCACTGTTTCAGTTTTCTGATTTTGTTGTACACCGTAGCGTAGCGTACATATACATTTTAAACAAAGCTGAGTCACATGTTTCAAGTACGAGAACTTGTATAAAGCTGCCCTGCTTTAATGATTAAGTTGCCTAATCCTCAACAATAGTGTCAAAATATTAATTACTTCAAAGATGCATTCCAGGAAGTAATGAAACCTTTAACAGTTGGACTTAAAAATAGCCACACTGATTAGTTGTCTGATGCTGCTGTGGTTATTAGTTTGAATTATTTGTCATTAGCACTGTAACGTATCAGAAATTACTTGAATTAAGTTGTATTGCTGTGGTTAGGTGCCCAATCTTATGATGTTCGTCTATCATAGTTCCAATTTTATGCATTCGTCTATTTATACTTGCAGTATCAAATGTTTCTATCAAGACAGATATTTTACGTAGAAAAGAATTTTCCATATTTTACAACTAACTCACTTCACTAGCAATATATATTTGTCTTAAAATTTTTATTACTTTAAATAACATTAACTTTGTTAATTTAAGGGTGCTGAAATATCATCTAGTCGCTACCAAAAATGAGGTGTTATGGAATGGCTGAATTGTCCAAAGCCGCTCTTATGTTGTGAAATTTTATACGTACGACTTAACGTCAAACACGATGAAATTTTTAGATTTTATTGATATAATTTCGTCCAATTAAATGTAATATTGCTTTATTGCCACAGATCTTCAGTTGAGGCCTTGTTCTTGACTCGTGTTATGCTGTATATCTCGTGATGCAATTAATTTCATATAATTGGTAATGTAGTTGGATTTCGCATCTCATTTGTACATGATTCTTGCAAATAGTATTAACAACTGTGAACTCTTACATGTTGCAAAATGATAGTGGCAGCAATAAAGAGGGAGCTGGTGCCAGATCTTTCCGAAGTATTTTTATATTAGCAACGTGTAGGTAGTTTGTATTCCACAATTTATTTTGTGCGCACGAATGTCGAACTAATAGATACTACAGGAGTCGATTCAACGCTGGGAACGTGCAACTTTGGAAAGGTAAAATGTATAAACGCCGTTTTTTGGTAAAATTCAATTAATCCAGTTTCACCTCAATAGAATTTTGAGAAATAAAGGTAAACAATATTTTTTGTGTCAACTTTTTATGCGTTCAATACCGCTTATTCATCTCGCAGGAGCTTCGCATTGAAATACGCGGATGATGTGGCAATGATGTGCTAAGGTGTTTAAGCGTGAAAAATTGCAGCTTTAACTTAAACAAATACGTTTCGGGAAGCATTTGAAAGTTTTTATAAGTTATTGTGTCTTGTTATTATAGGCCATGCGCAATATCCCGTTTCGACCAATCGTGCGCAAATTTAGAGTATGTTACGTGGATAGTCCGGGGCGAACACTTCGACGTCATCGCCAAGACAAACGGCGATAAGGCAAAAACATTTTTATCTTTTGAAGTTATTGTATGCGTGCACAGCCATTATGCAATATTTTTAAAATGTCGCACATACTGGGCCAATTGAGCAGAGGCTGCATCGTAAGAAGGTGAAACCTAAAGAAATTCAGAGCAGCACCTGTCTCTAAAACACTTTCGAAAAGGTGACAACTTTTCGAGCATACACTCGAAATCAGCATATATCACATAAGGGGATCGTTGCATTCGCTGAATATTTGCGAATTGAAGTGTGGAGTTTGGAGGTGACGTTTGGATTGTGGATGGTTGGTCGTGTCGACAGCGTTGTAAATGCTCATCCCGTTTAGCTTTACTGTAGCACGGAACGAGACATTTATGACAGAAATATTTCTTAGTTTTATGTCGTCTTTGAATATATAATAATGAATCCAAATTGCGAACCAAACAATAATGTTCTTTATACAGCAGTAGGTGTATATATTGCTGATGTAGGGATTTAGATATATACAATGGGTAAATTACTCCACCTTCAAGTCCGTATACATTAATAGCAATATTGTTTTGACGCTCGAATAGGGATACATCTTTAAGTTTGACTGGGTACTGAATACCGTTCATATTAAGTTCAGCTGCATATTGTTCATAATTCGATACCCTCTCAGCATGTTGATTATAACTGAGAGGGTGGAGTGCCGCCAAAACGCTCCATAGAAAACATTTATTGTCTTGGTTTTGAATGTTCAGAACCGCATGTTTATTGCGGATCGATGCAGGGAGCTCAACATAGGAGGAAGCGTGGAGGGGTCGATACTTGCTGATGTGTATATCAGCGTGTTGGACGTCTTGAAGGACCCATCCGGATCCTAAGCGTCGAAAATCGTCCAATTTTTTGATCAGCTCGTTAGAGAAATCAGTAAGCTCGGTGTCGATGTTGTTCCCGCACAGGATTGCACGGGATTTGGTGTTGTAATGAGCTGATATTTGTGTGCCATCCAATTTACACAGCACACACTTGACGTAGATCCACAGTTTGACACCACGTTTGAGATGGGTGTCGATCAATCGATGAAGCATCTTACGCGATTGCGCCAGGAAAACGGAAAGATCGTTGACGTGCTGCTTGGGTACCAAGTAGTAGCTGCATAGGTACCATTTCAGCGCCTTGATCCATTGCCATAGAGTGATGGAATCGGATTGCTCGATAACGGAGCAATCGTTGACGATCTCCTGCGCCATGTGGCATAATTGATCGAGATGGTCAGCATCGGTCGATGGTTGTTGAGCAGCGTCGCTCGATGATTGTTGAACGACGACGGATGTAGACTGCTGCTCTATTTGCTCGTTGGTTGTTGGTTGAGGAGCGGCGTCGCTTGACGTTGATGGTTTCATAAGAGTCGAACAATTATTCTTTTGATGTCTTGCGAGAGCGTCTTGTCGGGAAAATATTTTCCCGCAATATTCACACCAATTGAGCTGCATCCCACGAACAGTATTATTGTGACGTTTTAAATGATCACGTCTAGTAAACCTTTTGTTACATTTATTACACGTTAATGCCATTCTTTTTAAGAGATTCTGAAATAGTTTTTAAAAAGGATATAAATATTCGAAAACCTATGTATAATTGAGGTTAGCAAACTCAAACAAAGCTATAATTGATAACGATATATAACTTTTAGTTATGCAACCTTGCTTAATTTAAGTTCAATAAGTGAAATCAGCGTAATCGAAAACATATAGTTACCAACTTTAGCAATAATAGGTAAAAGATATAAACATATATGTTATGTAAGCTATAAATGGTCTTATCTGAAAGAGCAGACTATAGTTACCGACTTTAGCTATAATAGGTAAACACATATTACAATATATGTTATGTAACCCTAAATGCTCTTATCTGAAAGAGCAATCTTGAAAACCTATATTGATAACTCTGCGAATAATAGTCTAAAAAGATATAAACACAACTTATTAGCTATGTAACCCTAAATACTCTTATCTGAAAGAGCACAATCGAAAACCTATATGAGTAACTTTGTGAATAATAGGTGAGCAGATTAACGCATAAAGTAATAAAAAAATTAGCCATATTCCAAAAACTGCATTATATTCGTAACAAGCATAGTGGAAAAGCTAGATCAAAATTTTCACAGACTAGAATGTTTTAGTAGAAAAATATTCTACAAGTTTCATAAAAGTCTTGTAACCTGGAGTATTTAATACAAACGGATTACTTTCCAACACATAGAACAAATGCTGATTATACCAATTGGTGATATCCCCCAAAATCACATCAGTAAAAAGCAAATGCACATGTATCCTATGCGGATCTGATAAATTAATGAGTTATAATTAATAACCATATGCCAAAGTGAGTGAACGAAAGAGGTAAAAAATTTTATTAAATCATTTGATATTTGATCAAAGTAGAGTTGAGATTTAGTATGATGAGTTTTAAGGAATTGCAGTTTTGGTGTTATCGATTGGGAACGTTGATTGGGGTTTCTGTTACCACCATCACCACTGCTACTACCTCCGCTGGTCTTCTTTGATTTCCGTTTGATGGAGAACGTCATATAGTCCTCCGTGCCTTTCGCGATACATTCAATCTCAAGTCCCTTTTGCTTACATATAGCACCAAGTTCTTGCATAATTAAATGTCCATCGTATTTACGTAAATTGTGAAATAACACCGTTACATCACGATTACTTGTCCAATCACTTCCTCAAAGGACACAGTGGACCTACTTCCAATCAGAAGAGCTATTTTTTCAATCCATTGATGGTGAGCATCGCTATGTTGGAGCATGTAGTAGTTATAACTGCTCGCATGAAGTAGTACCCGTGAAGGTTGTTTCTAGGAACCTTCAATATTCCCATTGGAGTGCGTGGATTCAGCGATTCACTAGAACAAAACGTTGTTCTGGTGATGAAAGACGTTATAGAAACCGGTTTCGTGGTTTCTTGCAAAGAAGAGTTGGAGTGGGAATTTCGAAAGGAGATTAGGATGGTAGGTTGATAGTTAAAATAATTTTCTGAAGTTATTAAAGAAAACTAAAATGTCAAACAACAATATACTGTTCCTCTATTTAGGTAGAAATTGAATTTTTCGTTTTAATATTTTGTAAGTTGCAATACCATTTATAAGATTAGGTTTATTATATAATTTATAAAATCATAATACTGATCAATTATTACCTTATTTTCAGCACAAGAGGTCGCGGATTAACTATCACTAACACTCAAGTCAACAATGGGACAAATATACTATAAACTGTAATATTTCATAATAAAATAACCTATACTGTTTGTAAATAACTAATTATAAATAATTGTAAATAACTAATTATAAATTATTGTAAATAACTAATTGTAAATATACCGCTATATTCGAAAAATATGATGAAAATCCGAAAAAATACCAAAAAAATAAACTGTAAGTATATATAGTGTGGTGTCGTTTATGTGTCGAATGTTTTGTGATGTTTACATATATATTGAATGTACGAAGATATACCCATACTTAGAACCGTGGTGCACCTGTCCTTGTATTCAAGATTTTGTTATTATTTTGGGTTATTAGCTCTGCTTTATTTTATTCTACCAACCGCATACGGTGAATGATGTCATGCTGTATTTCTAATCGTAACAGAAACCACAATTTCCAATTTGTTAATTTTAAAAATTTCATTTTGTTAATCTCAAAAAAAGCCGCTTACATAACCACAGAAATTAAATATTTAACGTCAGCCATCTATTATCACATTGTAATAGTTAGCCTCAAAAACAAGCGACACCATCACAGAATCCATATATAAAACGCTATTGGTAATGATATCATCATCACAACATATAGACGGTGATTGTTGCGGTAATACTACACTACATAAAATCATCAGCAGCACAACGTAGAGACGATTACCATGGTAACTGAAGCACACATCTATATATAGACATAATTGGAATAAATACTCTATAACTGTTTGGGCTATTCTGGGTGGGATATATATACCATCTGTCACCCCACTTCCCCACCACCGTGTGGGGGGGAGGGGTAAAACCCCCATTTTCTATCTACTGCTGCAAAATAACTGCCCATATACCCTGCCCAGTATTTCATTTCGGAATGAACTTGCTAATAATAAAAGGTATTCACTAAACACTCATTCTCAAAAGGCTTGAGTTCGTATTTTACATCAGGCTTAGATTCAAAATCCTTTCAGGGTTGTGCATAGGATCTAGACTAGAACCTTGTCATGGAAAGTTGGACTGTACTGTTTTGCATTTTTGTCATCAGATCAGTATCAGTAGCCATTTTAGAGGTATGAGCCAGTAAACTTTTATAGGATTATTCGACCTGTGGAACACAGCCGTTTTGTGAGTCTGTCGTTAACTTTATTATGAACACACCCGTTTTTGTGAGTCTGTCGTTAACTTTGTGGAGCACTACAGTGAACTTTTAAAAATACTTTATTTTGGCACCAAAAACAGGTGGCTCAATGCGATAAATACGATCGAACTAACACTCAGTACAGCACGCAAGGTAAACGCTACGAGCATACAATGTAAAACGGCGCTTCAAAATTATTTATTTTGGAATTGTTATTTATTTAATTTATTTTATTTTAAAATTTAATGTTTTGGTCTTTTTGATCAGTAAAGAAAAATAAATGGTGAAAGTGGACGTTTTGTTGTTATTATGGGTATGTAAATAAATCCAGCCGGGTTGGGGGATAGCTGTGATGTTAGCGCCTACGGTTTCGGCGTCGCCAGGGGGTTTGGTGCCGATGACATGTCGAAGTGCTGGAGCTTCGCGACTAGGCGGGTCCGACGCCTCAGGTGAGTAACCACCAGCCCTCAATGAGGATGAATAGGTCCTACCCTCAGGCGGCGTAACCCCTATATTCCTATGGATACTTGTCCTATAGGCTTTCTTGAATTCTACGGCATTTAAATTGAAAAAATGCAAAACATGTCAAGTTTTGGTAACAAAAAGGGCTTAGCTCTGCCGTTTCACATGCGGGTAACAATAGAATACACCCGACAGTATAACATAGCGGGGGCACTTAATCTTCAGGGGTGGTTTAATACGGATCTACAGAGCGTCCGATCCTCAGGTCTCGCCTTACTAAGTATGGATATCTTTGTCATTGGCCCTTTCTTGAATTCTAGTTGCATAGTTTCAAATTTATATCTTGCTAACAATATTGCCCTAAGTTTTGTCGATTTATGTATTATACCTGATGGTTTAAAACAGTGAGTAAAACTAAGCTTTAAAACAGATCAACGAGTTAAATAACGTATGTAATAAATGTGTTCTATATTTTCATCACGCCAAAGGCTCATTGAGTGTGTTTCGAAAATTTCACCTCCTGAGGTATTAATTGTTTTTGAACAGTAGAATAATGAGTATTACTACCAATGCTGGACTTTCAATTAAGTTATGAACTGATCCTAATAATATACCAACTTTGTTTAAAAATATAACGCTGTGCTAGCAAACCCGTTTATTAATGGAACCGTGTCTAAATTGGGAACTTTTTGAAATTTTCACTACGTTCCCTGGTCTTTCTCAATAAATATGGGAGTATTTGGCTTAAAATGCGCGCATAATAGCGACAATTTTGTATGATCTGAAAATTATTGGTATTGTGTTACAACGCGGACGAAACACGCTACAGACAGAAAAAGATGTTGGCTGAGCACAGTGTTCACTAGCCGAAAAAGGTTTACGACCACTGTAGTTGGCTGTGTGATCCCTCCCGGATGATTTCTCCCTCCGAAGTTGACTTTCAAAGATGAGCCATGGAGGAAAACAAAATTGGAACCCGGCCATGCGTGGAAGTTGCTTGTTCTATCAGCGAATGCATAAGGACCCTATCATCAACTGGGTCATGTATTACTGACGGAGAATATTATATGCTCATATCTGATGATAATTCATCCCATAGCAGTCCTAAGCTCTGGCAACTAGCCGAAGCCAACCATGTTCAGTTCCCTCCAACGCCTCCAACAAACTCCGAACCATTGATACAAGCGCGCTTTTCACATTCAAAAGAGCTGGAAGCAGCATATCAATGCGTACGGCCAACAGAAAACTAACGACTTGGGCTCTTTGGATTGGTAGGTAACGAGGCTCATCAATCAGCAGCTGGTGAGTGGTATTGCTGAGGAATTTTGTGAATCGAGGAATACGGCGCTAGAGTGCTCCTTGAAGTTCGATGTTGATTACAGTGGCGGCGCTTCACAATCCTCCCAAATGTTAATCCTATTGCCATGCCATATCTGTTGCCAAACAGTCGACTGAGAGGCAGGTGCAGTCGCGTGGTTTCGCTGATTTGGATGCTTCGGTTGGCAGCGATTCTAAGATTAAGCTCGAGAACGAGTCAATCGGACGCGCGAGGCTACACGTGTACTAATCTAGCTACGGGTAAACCATCCACTTCTGGCATCATGAACCAGAAACAATCACGACAGTGAGCCTGGAAATGTGGATATTGCGAGATATTTCACGCTAAGGATGGAAACGGAGAAACGGTAGCTTTAATGTATCAAATATTGTAACTAGGGTCATGAGGATGAATGTGTTGTTGCTACGAAAGCCACATGGTTCAAGTCAATTGCTTGCTCAAACTTTTCGATCATATCTGGCAAAAGAAAAGAATTCCCGTCGAATGACAGGCATCTGTTCTCCTGCCATTTCAGAAGAAAGTCGATCGCTCAGTTTGCGGCAATTGCAGGATCATCTCGTTGTTGCCGATATATTTAAAGCTACTGGAGACTACTATTTTTCACAGGATCAAGACTCATCGGGAAAAGGCGACCACAGAAATCCAGGCCGAGTTTCGCTCAGGGGGAGGGGTCTTTATTAACCAGATTGTCTAATGAGGATAGCGACGCCTTCCTGGTAAAATCCGGAGTTCCGCACGGTTATCTTGTCACCCGCTTTGTTCAACTACACCGTCGACTCTCCCACGCACTCTCCGGCCAGACAGACGGTGTCGTGTACTCGTCCACTGAAAGGACCATTACAGACTTGGATTATACAGACGACGTAGCACTTTTGTTTGAGACCACGGAGTACCTTCAGCTCATATTAGACCGGCATACCACAGTATAGAGAATGTCGGCCTTTTTGTCAACTCAAGCAAAACGAAAGTTATGGCTTGCCGTAACAACACCGCGCCGCTAGCTGCAATGGCGAACGCTTGGCGGTGGTCAGCAGTTTCTGCTACCTAGACAATCGTATTACCGCCAGTGGCCAATCCTGCATTGAAAATTAAGTATCGCCAAAGCACGGGGCTGCGTTCTGCGGGGTTGTAAATGCTTCGGGACGAAGTAAATTTATATAATACCTTTTAATAAGTAATTTTACGAACACCTTTATACTTAGACATTCAAAGTCAAATGTATGTAAGAGTTATTGATTAAAACTGGTCAGGTTTTGCATTGATACCAAAATTTCAGATATCAATAATCTTTTGAGCATAATAAATCGTAGAAAAGATGGGAACATGCAATGCTCATCAGCGTACTGTTAAAGACCTTAGTGTGTTTTATTTTACGAATCCAAAACACTTGGTGTTAAATGTGTTAAGCTTACAAACAATGTTTCAACGTGCAACAAGTGTCGAGCTCTTGCAAAACGACTGCGATAGGTTATCCTCCTTTGCCCAAAATTTTCAGGGTTGTTGTTTATACGCCAATTGCTTTAATAGTTTGCGTACTACAGGTTCGTTTAATCACCGTCGGCTCCAGTTTTCCAAACTTACCTAGTTCGCCCAGCGCACAAATGTATTCGGACATTTAAACGCAAAAATAATTTTGATGAAAAGGTAGCTTTTAAATCTGAAAGAGTAATTAAACCACAATTCGAAATATTACGCTCTTAAACACAGTAGAGCCATGTTTTATCTCACGGACATCGTCGAAGCTGAACTGAACGAAGAGCAACAAGCACCAAATTATCCAACGTATCGCTAAGGCTTTAGACTAAGCGTAACCCTGGGTCCACACCACTCTCGCCACACAGCTTGTCTCATTTCTAATGTGATCGCTGAAGGCGCCACGGTTATACGAACAGTACACGAGTAAACATCTGGAACCACGATACTTATGGCAGAAGGTATTCGAACACTGTTCAACCAGCAGCCGCACAATTTATTTTAAATGGTACGCTTCCGAAAATCGAAAAGAACAAAGAACTTAAGCCGAATTGTTTGATTGTGGTAGATTTAATAGGTTGTCTATAGTTAAAAGTTGTAATTATATATAGAATATAATAGATTGAAATATTTTTTGTAATTATAAATCATAATATAACTCAAACACAAGGGCCGACTTTTGCACTGCCCTAACCCCTACGGTGGCCTTGGTCACCAAAAGGTCTCTTGAATGTTGTAAGGACGGCGCTTTACTACGCAACTAGGTGTGGCGCATCGAATAGTATAACACATGTTGATATGACCAAAAACGACGTAAATCCGACCAAACAAAGTCGATCGACTACCATTGCTGCAAATTTCCAATCGCTTTCAATATCTTTAATCGCATCTTGAAATTTCATTCGATCTGTTATATATGCGACTTCTCTAAGAATATACCAAAGTTCAAGCCTGACCCGGCGTGTAGTGGTGGTGGTGGTGGTGGCATTCGAGCGGCTATTCTGATTACCAACGGACGGTGGTAGGGTCTGTGATCGTTGCGTCGTCGATTGGTTGCATCGTTCCTGAGATTCTTTTGTCGTAGAATTATTATAATTAGGAAATAGCTTTGGTTCTGGAGAATTGTTACAATTGTAGTTACCGATAAATTCACGCTTTGTTTCATTAATATTGGACTGATTATAGTTATTGCAATTAGCGTTGGCCAACGATGCTGATTTAAGCTGAAATCCACTGTAGCGACGAGCTAGAACTTGGGAATGCGGATATTGGTTTGAATTGGCCGACTGCGAAGGATTTCGATAGGTGGAACGACTGAACGACATATCGATGTAGGTACTGTGTGTCTGAATTGGGGCTGCCGTTTGGTCTTCAATATCAAGAATATTTGACAGTAGAGATCTTGATGGCGTAGTTGCACAGTTATTTGATTCATGTGACATTCGATATATGTCCTTGCGACGTTTTATTGATTCACTGTAATAGGCATGGGCAGGGCGACGCATCAAGAGCAACCACGGCAGCCAGTCGAGGAGTAGTTTTCGTACCTGAAATAAAATATTTCTGTACGTCCTGAATTAATTTGCATCTCGAGTATCGATAGTAGACGTGTGTATACGGTGTAGTCAGGAATCGAACCCTGAACGCGTCATGAAAGGTACGTTCAATGGTCAGTGAGATATCTTGGTGCTACAACTACTAGGATTAAGATTTTTGGCAAAGCGAATTAATAACAAACCCCACAAACGTACATTATGCCTCGAATTTAGTTCTTACATACGAAACTGTATGCAAATATTATTGCCGAACGCTTTTAAAATGTATAAATTTTTGTTAAAACTGAGTTGAAATTTTTGTAACTTGTACTACAAAGAAGCACCGTTCGTTGTATTTTATTGTGAAATGTTTAGGTTCAACTGTTGTATGCTAAAATAAATTTCAAGGCTTGCAGATTTTGATTTACAGATCTATTTTTATAATTATGTCAGCTGTTATAGCATTACAGTTGTATGTCCCTGTCATACACCGCCTTATTATAGTCAGTGTCTCTGATTATGGTACACTGAGGTTTCACGTATTGAAAATATATATACATAGAATTTAATATACATTTTGGCCAAGGTAACGTTTATGGACCTAAGTAACTTGGATGCTACGCTGTTCTCGAAATATACTAAGCCTTAGCCTAACGTTGATCTTACATTATATATATAAATTTTACACTAGGAAGGAAGTCTCCGTATCTAGCGCACTACGATGTTCTATTTTAGTCATATCTACAGCAAGTAAATGTGAGACGGGTCCATAATTTTCATATTAAAAGGAAATTTGTGAGCAGGAACAAAACATAGCAGTTTGAACTTAAATATATATAGACATACACGTCTATTTTATAATCCTTTTTTTGTCTAGAATTGATTTAAAGATGGTAAGTTTTTGGTCGCCCTTCCTAAGTATCAAAAATTGCAAGGACGCAAATTTCATTCATTTAACTAATACAGAAAGCTTATGTGATGAAAAATTTATCATTAGTTTGTTCACATGGTTCTGATTAGTTTAGAAACCACTTATTTGACTGGAACGATAACTTTGTCGTTATAAAATGTAGTGGTGTTAGTCTGAATTTGTTTTAAAATGCATTTCATGCTACAATATTTTTATAAAGGAACTGCAGAAGTTTTTAAAACTGGTATATGGGTGTACTGTAAATGTGGGATATCCATTGCTCTGTTGGAAAACTACAGCAACTCTGCACAGAGGGAATAAGTATTTAAACGTTCACTCTTTAATGCACTCGGATATCAAATGACACTAGTTCGAATGGTGAAGTGTTTCGTACGCTTCGCTCGCGAGTGGAACGAGACTTTTCAATTTTGGCTCTGGAGACGGTTGAGGAGGTCCTGTCTGTGTGTGTGTCTGTCGCACCTGGATCTCGATAACGGTTGGGCGGATTTTGATGCAAGATAGATCATTGGAACCGCAATGGTCGATTTAGGTGTAGTAACGGAGCCCGATTTTTGAATTTTTTCCCGTGGGAAAAGTTATGGGGCAAAATGACGTCATTTTGGTCCATTTTTCGGGCACGCCCTCCAGTTTTTGGGACTTTTTTTTCAATAAGTATCCGCAAACTAATAGGCCTATTCCATGTAGCTTTACCAGGGCTTTCCAATAATATATAACAAGTTTTGGAACTACTTCCCAATCTGGAGTCTATAAGCTTATAGTTGGCGCCAAATTTAATATTTGGTGAAAATTCGTGAGAAATGCACCTAAATGTGTGCTTATTGTCGGTTTTAGTGTCGGATATTGGGTTTTCTGGGCCAACAAGCTGATTGCGAATGTCAAAAATATTGTGTGGCAAATATTTTTCACAGTTCTGCTTCATACTTGGTATGAAAACTGAGATTTTTCTCAAGTATCGGTTTGAATTCTTTAACGTTCTTTTCACGGTCAATTTAGGATTTTATTGAATTATTAAATTGTTAGTTCATTGTTTTGTACTCGTTGTATGATGTTTTGTCTACTGCATACTTTGACTATCAAAAGAGGCGGGCGTAACTATGACTCATCACTCAAAGTTTATGTAATGCTGCACCTGCGTACTGTGTGTAGGCTTTGTTTGTGTGTGCTTTCTACAACAGACTTCGGGGGATTGTTCTCACCACGCGAATTCTGGCTCGCAAGCGAGCTTCACTAGTATTATTATAGTTTGTCGTATGGTATATGTTTGCGCGTGCATGCTACTTGCAGTTATAGAATCCTGGTTCGATTCTTGACGCCGGTTTGAGTTTGTAAAACATTGCATAATACACAGATTGATTTGGGCACGAAATCTTATGCTTAAGTATTTTGAACATTATAGACAATTTTTGGAGTCTATGCTTATATTTCGGTATCTACCGACATCAGCTAGTTTTAGAACTTGCTTGGCTGAGATGAGATTTGTCGGTGAATATATCCGTTAAAACGCATTGTTTTACACATATATCCGATTAAAATATCTTCTGTTTTTACAGAACTTGTTCGGACTACAAAAAGATGAAATAAAATTGCTGCATTTACACCTGTTAATATATTCAAATATATATACTATTGTCTAATATTGTCCTATAAACTATATATATTTTTTCCACTGATTGAAGCAATATATCATTCTGTAACTTACGAATGGAGTCATTTCGTGAGTTTCAACGGTACTATGATGAAAATTCTGGACAATAATGGTACATCCAATTGAAAAGGAGACCAGAATCATTATACAGCCGAAATAAATACCTAAAATAAATAAATGTTGTCCTATAAACTATATATGTATGTTTTTCCACTGATTGCAACAATATATCATTCTGCAACTTACGAATGGAGTCATTTCATGAGTTTCAACGGTACTATGATGAAAATTCTGAACAATAACGGTACATCCAATTGAAAAGGAGACCAGAATCATTATACAGCCGAAATAAATACCTAAAATATATAAATAAATATTATGGTAATTTTAAAGCTTACGGCATAATTTTGCCTGTCTTCCGAACATCAAGGTCGGAAGCTTTTTGTAACTGTACATTTTAAGTGCCGCGAACTTAGTATTTGTTTTCTTACAAGCTTGATAAATAACAACATGACTAAAAGCACGTACTGTGTAGAAAATATATGAGTATTTACAATGTTTAAGTGGCTAATTTTATGTATTTCCGTGGATTTTTATGAGCTCCTTACCATTATATAGGAAGCGAAATGGCCTTTAACGGGCCTTTAATGCGCGACTAAACTTATCCTGAGCTCACTAACTATCCTATTTTGTAAAATCCGTTGTCGAATACACATCCATTGTTAGCGAACAAGTAAGAATGGGGATTCGATTCATTGCTAGCGCAGAAGTAGTGATTTGCAATCGGCCAATAACGACAATTATTAGTTTTCACTTCGGATTCGGCTCTCTTCGCGAACAAATTCAATGTAAATGCGATGGCATAAACGAAAGGGTCCTGTATTTTGTCATTATGCTCGCGAACATAACCCTCGGTAATTCAAAGCGATAAAATATAGTTCGCAAACAATTTTAATGTTCGCGAACAGAAAACAGCAAATTTTTGCTTGAGTTGATAGAGTTCGGTAACACAATTTTTTCCAAATAACAAAATAGGATAGTCAGCGGGCGCAGGTTAAGTTTACTCACTCATAATTTAAATGAAGTCCTTTAACTAAAAGCGCCAAAATTTTTAACTTACAAATTTGACTCGGTTTTAGCAATATTTTTTCTAAAACTTACATTAAAATTTGTTGTTTCTGCAATATGAGTCCTTATAATTTCACATGGCTGATCTTCCAATATAATTCCAAATGTGGAGCTATGTTACAATTTTAGACTGTAGGACTTGGAACATTTTAGGAATCAGGCGTCTGATACTTAATTCTAGACTGTAGGATTTGGAACATTTTAGGAATCAGGCGTCTGATACTTAATTCTAGACTGTAGGACTTGGAACATTTTAGGAATCAGGCGTCTGATACTTAATTCTAGACTGTAGGACTTGGAACATTTTAGGAATCAGGCGTCTGATACTTAATTCTAGACTGTAGGACTTGGAACATTTTAGGAATCAGGCGTCTGATACTTAATTCTAGACTGTAGGACTTGGAACATTTTAGGAATCAGGCGTCTGATACTTAATTCTAGACTGTAGGACTTGGAACATTTTAGGAATCAGGCGTCTGATACTTAATTCTAGACTGTAGGACTTGGAACATTTTAGGAATCAGGCGTCTGATACTTAATTCTAGACTGTAGGACTTGGAACATTTTAGGAATCAGGCGTCTGATACTTAATTGTAAAATTGTCGCTTCTCCGACAGAAAATGTCAAACATATAACGACAGCAGGTATGCAATGACTGGCCATAAATGTGTTATATGCAAAGAATGTTCGCGTTAGTAGTCATAGTAAGTTTCTGCGATAGATACAAGTCCCATGTAGTTAGCGCGTTTTACCTATATGCAATTCTTACGCAACGGTTTTCTAGTTCTTGGGGAAATATCAGTGTGTTCTGACCTCCTCGTTGTGAGGTGTTGGCGTGAACTATCGATGTAGTCCGCTTCCGAAGACGGTTGTAAACAAAGGACCTGAGAATTCTCAAAGGTTCCGAACTGGGGGCGCCCTTTTTTGCCAAGAAAAAAACGATTAATAATTGTGTCAGAAACACTGATAAAACGCTTTCGATGGAGAGAAAAGCCGATGTTGAAGCAAATTTTGACAAAACTTACGAAATTTTTGGTTTAAATACGGATTTTTAATAAACAAAAAACTTTGCCAAGAGGCGATGAACCAAGGGAAGCCCAAAATTTCGGCAGGGGGCTCGAAAAGGGGGCACTCCGTTTTGTCAGAGGGTATTTGAAAATGCCAGCGGGCCCCCACCTCCCTCTCTCCTAAATTTGGAAAGCCCAGATTACCCCGTGATTAATTACCCAACTGGGGGGGGGGGTGAGTGATTAGTTATCTGTTTAAATAACCGGTGATTAATTACCTGAATGGGTAATTACCCTGGTTCGGAGGTGGTGGGTAAATGCGGCATTTTCCAACTACTGCCATAGCCGAAATTGCTAAACGAACCACTAGGCGATTTATGTATGCTGCAAAATACTATTATGGGTTATCCTTCTATTCTGAAAAGCTGTGGATGTGATACAAAACTTGCGTATTTTTTCTAATTTAGTGTACTAAACGCCCAATGCTATTTGGGAATATAGAACTAACTTTGAATTAATAGTGAGGATAATGTTCTAAAGATTATATGCACCGGACAAGCACTTTGTTTGTAGACAAACCATTTGTTACAAGCAGGCCGCAGTATGCTACTCAAAAATGGGGGCAGTACAGGAAAACTGGGAAATCTGCCTTACGGCAGCCTTTTTTTCTCGAAAAGTGAGCGGTGCCCCTGGCTACAAGTAGGCATGGGCATCGCTACCGGGTGTTCGACCTGACTGAAATATTCGGTCATCCCATTAACTACCAGGGTACTCTGTACCCGGCATTAACTTTGATGGTTCTCGTAAGCTGCAGTATCTACTCACATTTACATATATAATTGTTCAATTTTCAAGATACAGCAGAAAATTTGGTACCAGTCGACTCATTGATAATTTTTTTCAATTTTTTGGTTCCCAGTCCCCTTAGGTACTCAAAACTTTCGAAGAAAATTTTTCTAGATAAATATAATTTTATACATCATTCGAAACGCATTGGCAAAATTATAGCTTAATCCGTCCCGGATCAACGAATTTTAGGATTGGGCTAAGCCTCCATAAATAGCAATAACTCATTAACCCGTAGTTTCCGCTGTATGTTTTGGAGTGAACAATTTCTTGTTGTATTTCCGTGGATCTTCAAGGAAAGACTCGTAGATAGCTTAAATTCGGTATTTGTACAGGTTATTCCAATGTTTAAAAACTTTTGACACTCCGTTGTATTTGCAGATATTTAGAAGCCCATGTCGCTTATAGAGGCCGGACATAATACGTGAGTCCACTTTATGTCCGTACAGCAGGGTTGTTCTTTCGGCAAGTCAGTGAACGATCGTAAAAGCGATGAACGCGAACAAATCATGATCCGCATGTATGCGTACAGGATTTGCGATATAGCAACGCGCATGTGCTGTGCACGGTCACTATTTTGCGATTTATCATAGCATTTTGCTAACCATGTACCAGTGAAAACGCCTTCGTTCAATCGCGTTTTTTTCTCGCATGCTATAATATACAAATCAAACAGCGAGCATTGCTGTTTGATTCACAATGTCTTTTGATGAACGTGGACAAATGTGCGCGAACGTAAATTTTCGTTGCGTGAACCGTAACGAAGACCAACGCGTGGGAGCAATTGAACGCTTACTCTTATATAAAGGGCAACTGGTTAAATACTAAGTTGTTACATTCGTACATCAAGTGAAAAGATTGATTTAGGCGCACAGATAC
>JASANE010005363.1:0-31284 GCA_030248225.1 Trileptium ribeirensis | reverse complement strand
ATGGCATTGTGATCCGACGAAACCGGTTTTAGGTGTTGAGCGTGTTGCAAGCAACATTTTCATATGTCTTCGTTTCTGAGATGGATAAATGAGGTATTCATGTCGGAAACTACTGTTCGATATGTTTCATACCCTACTTTACCGTTCAAATTAACGGTATTATAATTTTTCCACATAGCTGTAATTGTCATGTCAGAAGGCAAGTAAAGCCTATTTGGCGCATGTTCGCGCCGATAGTGACTAATTGCCGGATTAAAACTATTAATATGGTTTCTGATATTGTCGGTATCAGCCTTGTTCTTATTCGGATCCTTACCCCGGCCATCACAGGGAGGTGTTAGCTGCGGGTCTGCACATTCGAGAGCAATGCGTACGTTGCAATCGCTCTTCATGCCAAACGTTGACAGAAAGAATTGTTTACATACTTGGCTGCCAGGCATAGCAGACGAATAATATGAAGTTTGGTAGCCAGTAGCAGGCTGCGGGCAAATGACCAGCCGGAAGACGAAATTTGGCTGCCAGGCATAGCAGACGAATAATATGAAGTTTGGTAGCCAGTAGCAGGCTGCGGGCAATATGACCAGCCGGAAGACGAAATTTGGCTGCCATGCATAGCAGACGAACATAATGAAATCTGGTAGCCAGTAGCAGGCTGCGGGCAAAATGACCAGCCGGAAGACTAAATTTGGCTGCCAGGCATAGCAGACGAATAATATGAAGTTTGGTAGCCAGTAGCAGGCTGCGGGCAGTATAACCAGCCAGAATACGAAATTTGGCTGCCAGGCATAGCAGACGAATAATATGAAGTTTGGTAGCCAGTAGCAGGCTGCGGGCAATATGACCAGCCGGAAGACGAAATTTGGCTGCCAGGCATAGCAGACGAATAATATGAAGTTTGGTAGCCAGGCGCTGGTATCGGACATAATAGTTCAGAATTTATTATAGGTTTTTGACCGGACAAACAAGAATTTGTTTCTACCGAAACTTGACCGTCATTAGCAAAGTTATCGCTGTTCGGTAGATTCGAAGAACAACTGCCGAATGACAAAGGTTCGCTATCAACGCTATCGAGCAAATCATTCAAACAGTCAGAAGCTATTACCTTAGCATGTTTAGTATTAACAAAAACATTCAGTATTTGCATAATTACGTCCATAAACTGTTCATGATGTAGACAGCTGGCGTACTCCCATGCCGCTTCTAATGCTTCACATTGTTTAGCTGAAGTCTTTCCACTTCTGGATTGTAGCAAATTAATTACATGTCGGTCGGTGATTGGCCTGACTGACGACGGTGGTACAAAAGAATAACGGTCGTCTCCAGGCCACCATAATTTTGACCATTTTACCCAAACATATGCGTCTATTTCGAAAGACATTAGATGTATATTTTACGAATACTAACGTATCATAAAATCCTGTTTAAAATTAAGGAGAAATAGGTTAAATAAGAGTAAACTTAAGATGCGAGGCGAACCATCCTCTTTTGACACCATATAAAAAGTGTTGTTAGTAAACAAAACTCTGGTGGGGACTTGGCTGAATCAGTAACAACAGCTGGCCCGTATAATTTTGACCATTTTACCCAAAAATATGCGTCTATTTCGAAAGACATTAGATGTATATTTTACGAATACTAACGTATCATAAAATCCTGTTTAAAATTAAGGAGAAATAGGTTAAATAAGAGTAAACTTAAGATGCGAGGCGAACCATCCTCTTTTGACACCACATAAAAAGTGTTGTTAGTGAACAAAACTCTGATTTCAATTAATAGCTATTTGACAAAAGAGGATTGTAAGCTACGCAACTTAAGTTTACTCATGCATTTGAAAAAAACTGTTTTGGGACCAACTCCAATCTGAGCCGACTTAAGTCTGGCGTACATACGTGCCATAGGTGTGGCATCAATTGTGTCTCATTAAAAATTGCGGCTTGTCAGCGCCGGCAGGCTGAATGCTGAATAGAATCTAAAGTGCGTCAAGTTCGGGGAAATCGGTGATGCGTACAATGCAGAAACATCTGTCCGTGTCTCTTCAAGCAGTATCATCCAAAAAACATTGGCTGGTGTTGCGCATTGTAAGTTCTGACATGCCTGCCAAGCATACCTACAAGATACCTTGCGTACATGCGTGCTCAGTGATAATTAACATTGAAGGACACTTCATTTAGAAAAGCTACAAATTATACAAATACGATGCTTAAAGCTTTGTTAAAATATGAATCATCACGCTACCGAAACCAAACGCTCGTTCAAAATACATTCATGTATTTAGTGCACAGACAATGTATACACGGTGAAATGTATATTTTACTGCGTGACACATGAAATTGTTAAAAAAATCAAGCAATAATTGATATAAATGCTTGTCGTATTGTAGCTAAACATATTGGACTACGATGCGTTCAACTTGTATTTATATTGCAGCACTGTTCGGAAGGTCTTTTTCTTGCAATTATTTAGCCCTAAAACAGGGAATAACTAGGAAGTTAAGCAGCGAATGTCCATAGCGTATGTCCGTGGACATACACTGTTTCTAGTGTTACCGAGTGAAAATGACGTATGTCCACGGACATACGCCGATTTTGATACTTACCGAGAAAGAACTGTGTATGTCCATTGCAAAATAGCGTATGTCCACAATTTTTGGACATACGTTGTTTTTGTCTCCCGGGACGATGGACATACGTGCTTTCTACCAAAATTTAGCCGCATATATCTCGTTACTGGTTGGACATACGTAAAAACGGACTGCACTACGCGATTCTACGTGAAATTCTGGTCCGGATAGTGCTAATAACTCGATTTCGTCAAAAAGTGGACATACGCTGTTCTTCCCCGGCACGGCAGATTAGTTCAGTACTAAAATTTTGTGGCAAACATTTCCTTTAAATAATATATCCGGTACTGAGATTAACAGTGTATGTACAGAGAGCTTAAAATATTTAAATGCTATCAATTAAGAAAACTGTTTGTTGCGACCATAAACATTAAACGTAAACAGCGTGCAAAGATAAGTACCACCGTTCTCATCAGTATAATCCCGAAATTTAATCAAACCTGTGGCACTTATATAAGTTTAGGGTATCACTAAGTCTTTGTCGTTATTGCCATCTTAGCACATTTGGCGCTCACGAATGTTTTATGCCATATAAGAATTTTGTTTTGAAAATTGCAATGTTGTCTAGTTAATGCTTTTACAGTGCTCGCCACATATTAATTGTGGCTTTACGAGCAAGCGGACAGCGATTGAATAAAAACTAACCACAAAACTTCGTAATAAAATTTTATTTTTCCACGAGCAGTATTAAATTGTAGCGAGAACTGCGGTTGCTGGCACATTATTACTATAACTTGTAAGACGCTGCAACTTTTTTATTCTTTTGTGATCGTTTGATTTGTGGGTTTATTTTTTTGCGGTCAATTTCGGCAGTCACTTCATTCTGCAAGTGAGCAAAGAAATCTTTTGACGATTTTACTTTTCCGGTGCGTCCATGAACGCTCGTATCCTGTAATACAATAGCAATAATAATAACTACTAGATGATTCGCTGGAACTGTTGGGTTAAAACTAATTTATGAAACATTTCGCGACGTGATACGTGATCTATAATTATTATACTACGCATTTTTCTGTGAAAGCTGCAATAGTTAACGGGTATTTATTTTTTGCCCATTTCATTATTTGTATTAAGCTTTTTCCGATAGCGCGTCACTGAGGTGGCTTTCTGTAGTTCACCCGTTGCAAAGTCACAAGATATTAATTTCACAAACACACAAAAATCATATGTTGCTCACTCCTTAAAATTGAAGAGGACGGCGGCTTGGAACTTTCAGTTACCTTGGTAATGAGTGCCCCGGGTTCGTGATCTCTCGCAAAATGTTAGGCTCAGTTTGTTTTAATGTCAATTGTTAAGTTTTCCCACTGGTAATACCACTATATTCATAAAAAATAGTAATATCATTTTTAAATAATATTCCAAAGCTTAGTATTTGAAATATCGCGTAACATTGGTAAATTGCCTTGAGCGTCAATAAAGAGCGATTAATAGCTTATAAGACAATTTATTAATTATTGTAGTTTAGTGGCTTCAGTTAAAAACAAAATTTTGACAATAAATTTTATATACTCCAATAAATTTGTAATGACTATAACTTTAGTAACCGCGCGGCTCTCCCCTTTTGAATTGTTTTGAATGTAGAAGTGGAACGAGCGTAACGAGGAATTCTCATTGGCCTGAGTGGTAAATTGCTAAGGTGTCCGTCTAAGCATTTTATGTTGACACGCACATACCTTCCGCGATATCTCATTTGAAAGCTTAAAATTCTCTAATTGTGCACATTAGCTCCAAATCCAAACGATGCCAACTCCTTCGGACCATAAAAGTAGGCCAAATGGTCTCAGGTCGGGTCAAAGCGGGGTCCGACAAAATTTTATCTCGACAACTGGTGAAGATATGTTAGCCAAATTAGTCCAATTTTATAGGGCAAAAAGCCCTATAAGGCCGTGTATCATGCTTTGCTACATCGCTCTTTTAGGATACAGTATCTGGGTCAAAAACCGATTTTAATGGGCTCATTAGATTCAGAATACACGAAAAAGGCAATATCTCCGCAACCGCTTGGGCTATATGGGTGTTATTGGTCTCCTATTTTTAGCAATTTATCCTCTACATAGCTACACATATCGCGCTGCTGTTGTTATTTACGCTATAGGGTTGGGTCAAAATAAAGTTGAAAGTGGACCCGTGGTTCGTTTGCGTTTACTTCCGTTTGTAAACAACGTTCTAACGTTCGGTCGCGTTTCATGTTCGTTTTTAAGCATTTATTCATGTCCCAGAATGTATATGAGTGTTATTGGTCTCAACATGCAGAGCTATTCACCCTTCATATAGCTGCACAGAGTATGATCCTGTCGTCACTATACACAGCATGTTTGCGGGTCAAAATTGGGTGGTACCCAAAATACCCGAAAACGACAATATCTCAACAAACGCTCAAGCTATATGAGCGTTATTGGTTTAATTTCGTAGAGCAAGTCACCTTCCACAATGCGGTGGTGTTGCCGTTATTTAACGCTGCAGGGATGCGTCAAAATGAGGTTTTAAAAAGGCCCATGAGACCCAAAACATACATAAATTATGGTGATACTTCTTCAACCGCTTCAGCTATAAGGGTGTTACTGGTATAATTTTATAAAGCACTATCCTCTAAGTAGCCTGGGCTCTCCATTCGCTGAAAATTTTGCCAGGGGGCATGAACCAGGGGGGACACATGGTTCCGAACCGAGGGCGCCTGGTTTTGCCAAAGGAATTTTTCAAAAAGAAAAACGGTTAAAAATCGTGTCAGAAAGACTGCCAAAACGCTTTTGATGGAGAGAAAAGCGATTTTGAAGCAAATTTTGGTAAAAATTGAGAAATTTTTCGCTTTAGAACGAAATTTTAGTACAAATTTTAATCAAATTTTTTGTACTTTGGACCTATGGGAAACAAAAAAATTTTCCAAGTGGCGGTGAACCGGAGGGAGCCCAAAATCTTGCCAGGGGAATGAACCGGGGGCACCTGTTCTGAACCAGGGGGAACCGAAAAATGCCGGAACAACCACCCAATTTGCAAAGCCCAGGTAGCTGCACATAGCGAATCTTTAAATACGCAATAAATGCGTACATCTCCTCAACGATTAAAGCAACAATTTGATATTCGGATCATTTTGAACGTTGATGCTTAATACGTCTCCTTAGATTACATGTTCAACATTCAGAATTCACGGCCTTGGCGATAACACAAGCTACTAATTTATAGTCTCTAGCAAAATTCGGCACCCCTTGTTTATGTTCGCAAGACGAATCTAGCCAATGAGACGCCATTACTAAAATTTGTAATATGAATTTTTAAAGTAAAAGTTGCAAAATGTTGCGGTAGCTGATGCATTTCAGGCATATTAATAATTTGGAGTCAAATTCTGGATCTTTAGAGATAAATCTAAGCTGCCATTGTTCATCCGACTAATTATGTGAACCGACTTCAATCTAAAATTCCCCTTTGATTTCACATTAAAATTGGAATCAACGTGACAGCAAGGACTGTTTGGATAATGTTTTCATTAATCATTATCTATCCGCTAATCTGACATTGTGTTTTCGTCAAATTCCCATGCCCTTTCTGGAAAAAAACTATAAAAAAGTAAAAAAGACATGTGCCGACGGGAGTTTAACACCTCAGATCTGTAGAGGAAAAATACTAGGCCGTAAACCAGTAGGCCACGCTAAGTGTCCTGTACAGGGTTTTTTCAAAATTCATGCTGTGCTAAAATGTGTCCTTTTTTTAAATTTAGGTGTGTTTTTTTAAATCTACCTGTGTTTTTTAATTAACCCAAATACCCTGTTTTAGCGTTAATACCCTGTTTTAGCGTTATAGGGAAGGTCAATCAATGATAATTAACCGGCTACTAGCAATAATTTTATATTAATGCATGCGATATATTTACACAAAGGACCAATCAGTTATATTTAGCACTAATTATTTCATATTTCAGAATTTATAGGCTTAGGTTCCACAGTTATAAAAATGGTCAGTTTATAAGCATTCAGAGTTTAAAAATTTTTGTTTTTGTAACCTTTTAATTAAACAGTTCAGGTATGCTAAATTTTGTGTTTTTTGAAATTTGGGTGTGTTTTTTGAAATTTCATTGTGTGTTTGCACTAAGAAAAACACAAAAAATAACCCTTGTCCTGCATTACATTGCGGATCATTTTTAACTACAGTGTGCGTTTCAAAAAGAGTAGTTTGATATGCTGCATGTATCCTAATGTCAATAAAATACATCGAGCAAAACGTACAGTAAGTCAAACATGATTCTTTGCTCGCTCGCGACTCGCTGGAAATAAATTCGTACTAAAAATAGAATTTATTATTAATTGAAATAGTTTCGAAACCTCCAGGGAACCACTGCTACTACTCACTGGCGGCGCGCTCGCGACTCGCTCGAAATACAACGCACATTTTTTGGCGCGTATATTATTTAGAAATGGTTGTTTAAGTTAAAATAATTATTTAAGGCACTAAGTGGCATGTTGAAATACGCATGCAGTTTTTGACTTAATAGTGGTTCCACCCTTTATAGCGAATTAACCAGATAACCCCATATTTTTAAAGCAAAATTATATGTATTTTTTCTCTTACCGTTTCATGTAATCGATCTATATGCTAGAAAATTAAGAACTGATACCGCATGCTTCTAGGCCAATTATTGCTCGACAAAAAGGTAATAATTTGTTCCACAATTTTCGTGTTTGTCGCTAATTGCATACAGCAAGCCACTGAATTTCCCTGTCTTACTTAGACGAGTATCGAAAACGTTTATAAATTAAATGGCATTGCTAACACAACGGTCTCAGTGCAGCATCTAGTATTGTATTAAAAAGTATCGGCATGCAGAAAACTATTGCGCACGCGCACAATGATAAACAGTTAAATTTTCTAATATTTCTCTATCTTCAAGCGCAACAGTACTTTTTCTGTTTGAAAAGTACATCTGTAATGACGTCTCGATTTTTGAAAACAACACCAAATACTTTACAAAATGTGCACAATATTTGACTCAATTTCACCATTACTTTGCTCCCTAAACTTATGCTGAGGTTGTCGGATTTGTCCTTATAAATTCATAATGAATTTCACAACATACTGTACACGTGTGGAAGCTAAATTTTTATATTGAATTTTTAGAAATTAATTTACCTGGAGCGGAGAAACTATTTCACAGATGTATCCTCTACATGACGGCTACATAAAATTCTGATGATAAACTGCTGTTTAAAGTACATTTCATGCTTACTCTTTTATAGTATGTGATGATACTCTATCCCACAACTTATAATTCTGCACTAGAAATCAGTCTTTACGATCACTTTATTCGTTACGAATATACTTAATATGCTTTAGGATAATAACCTATATTCCTATGCAACCCCAAGTATGTATATAATGATTTAATAACTGATATCCAATACAGTTCGACGGTTAACTAACGTTCAAGTTTGAAGACTTTTCTTTCAACTCGTATATTATCACCAGAACTTGCTGTTTAATACAAACAAGCTATAATGAGTTTTTAGCCTTGCGGCAGAAATACAAACCTGTTGCACGTTCTATTCCTCAAACGATTAAAATAACATTCACAACAAATTTTTCTTCACGTACCGCAAATAACAAAACCTTTTAACCCACAATGCAGTTTAAAATTTACCTTTTGAAACTTAACGCGACCAACTTTACTCAACGCCTTCAATTTTTCAGTTCTTCCTTGCAATGCTTTATTTGACTTCAGCGTTGCCTGTTGCTTATCCTCGCGAGCTTTAATTCGAGCTTTCAAAATTCGTTTCTTCTTCCGACGTTCACGGACTTTTTCGGTTTTATCTTTCTCAGCATCCGCTTTGATGTCTAACGAAACTTCTGGCTTCTAAAAAAATAATTTATTTCCATACATAGAAATAATAGCAAAAATACTAGTTTTTGCATAACAGTTAGCGTCATAAAACACCGCTACTAAATTGACAGTACTTACATGATGAGAGTTAAATAAAATTGAACGCAGCGAAGATACATTTTGACACAGTTTGAAAAATATCATGGCATTAATTACTTCGAGTGGGAAAACGGATGAAAAGATGCCATAAAGTAAGCTATTATTGTAAAAGCCACAAATACTATATATTTTCGTGAAATATTTAAATGCATCACTCCAAGCACAAACCTTCACTTCTTCAGGAGCTAGCAGCGTAGCGTCGCTGATGGAAGTTGGCGCAACTTCTTCCATCGAAATACTCGGCAAGTTATTGACCACGCGTATTTCAGGTGCAATCTAAAACGCATACGTATATAAATTATAAATCGCCAACTAATTCTCTTTATTATACACGTTTCTACACACTGCAAATGACTTATACATTATAGTCCGCACCAGAAATACCAGTGGCCTTTCGAGCAAGTCAGAATCGAGCGAGCAACGGGCGAAAATTAAACTACCAGTGTCATAACATGTTTGGACCTAAGCAAAACATTTACAGCATAACGCTTACAGTACTCGCCGCAAATGACTGTCAACTTACGAGCGAGCGAACAAAAGAAATTATAATATTTCAAAATAAATTTTTATATTTTCCCACGAGCAAGTTGCAAGCGAGCAGCGGTCAATATTGTGGTAAGTGTTGTAAGTGCAGCTACGAACAGAAATAGTTGTTTATGAAAATAATGTTCGCAAATGGCAGGTACTGCAATTTCACCCAAAGACTTTCTGTTACATTCGTACAGTTCCTACGTAATATCACAGAACGATTTAGCAAATATATCATATATAATAAATTGAACTATTAGAACATGAACCGGGAAACATCATTTAAGCGAAATTTCCTAATTCAAACTGTCTAGCTAAGCGTATACAAAACAAGATTTTTGGCGATACCGTTTCGGACAATGTCTAAAATTCGAATAACCAAAAAACGTGTTCCTTTCACCAAATATCAACAGAAACATGCCTCATTCACGTAATCTACATAACATGAGCCCGAAATACTATCAGAAAAACATTATGGTTTTACTGAAACTAAATACATTGTGTTTGTGTACTCAGAGCTTAACTTTATTTGCTGTTTTAAACCAGAAATGTCAAACCTATGCCTTACATACTGCCGTTAGAAGAGCACTTAACATTAATCATGCGCACCGAGCTATCACAGATGCATTCAAAAGTATATACATCTGCATTGCAGCTACATGACGTTTTCTCAAAACTCATTACGCTAAGTAATATGTACGTGCTTTTCATTTTTAGGGACCACATTAATGAGAGTAAACAAAATAGCTACCGTAATATCATGTAGCATTGCTACTGCAGTTAGTACTGTGTAGTAGTTCACCATTACCTCTTTTGGCATATAATGAAAATTAGATAGCGCATCCAATTTGCTGAATAACGTTTTCAGACGCTTCTTTATATCTTCATGATCAGCATTGACTATTTCTTTCTCTTCTTTCTTAAATTTAGGTAAATAAGGATTTATAAAACCCAAAACTGAAATAGTTAGTACACCAGTCATTATAAGGTTTATATGAACCAATCATAGTATACTAAACAGCACGCCATGAATTACTACATCTATTTGAGTAAGGGATCACCGATCAGCAAACATTAAGCGAGCAGAGTTATAAAATCGTGTGAACAGCGAGTGAGTAGCGGTATTTCTGGCGGGTATTGTACTATTTACATTAGCTTCTGACAGCTTACAGTGGTTTCACACAAATTTGGTAAAAAATAAAACTCACGCCATAGAACTGTCACTGTACCAAAAAACACTGACTATTTGAAAACTATAAATACCTATAGTTAGTCATGTTTTGAAGGTATCGCCGTTATACCCAAAAATATTGATGAATTTCAGGGGTTAAACGAACTTATATTCGGGATTAAGTTATCCTCATGTCTCAAGCAATCCTGAAATTATGATAATTTCGGTATAGAGCAGATAAATTTAAAAAATACATTTAACTTTTAATTAATACGCATATTCACAAAACAATTTCCCTCATTAGTTGAACCTTTGAGATTCACAGGTAATTTTTATCCGTGACTGTACTTTACTAAGAGATAAAAATTTCAGGAGTCAAATTTTCGGGGGAGGGGGTGGTGGGAAGTGACGTGGCCAATACGTGTCAACGGCCGAATATGAAGGGTCAGCCCCCTTCCTCCTATAGCGGAACCCAGAGTTAATCATAATAATAATAATAGTCATAATAATCTTTAGCCAATTTTATGCATGAAAGAACATTTTTATAACAAAAATTTTAATACATTAAAATGTTTTGTTCCAATAAACTCCTACCAGGTGGGTTCCCAGGTGGCGGATAGGGGGACATCCTGCCTCGGACCTTGTCTGATAGATCCATTGCAGGACAGATGTGAATAAGCTGAACTAAGCCCCAGTTCTGCAAAAAGTAGCCCGGACCAAATCCCACCAATTGCTCGACTCCAGGACAGGCTGGTGGTACCAGTTTTTGCATTTCCCTTAAAATTTTATATGTCCAACTATTACCCCTCTTCGTTTATGCGCTACCTTTACTATTTTCAGAAATATATGAACATGAATAACAATAATATACCAGGAATTCGGAGATGGGCCTAAGGGTGATCAACCAGTTACATCTCCCCCATTCGAAGATTTCGTGACGGGGCCGCTACAACCACAACAGCAACGATTGTGACGTCAATGATGCCCACAACGACGGTTACAGCTGATCATATTACACCTAAGTCTTCCAGGGATAACCCTGACGCACTACAACATTTGGAGGATAATCGAAACTCTGGTTCCCTCACGGGCATCAGCAAAAGTACGGTGGAAATCTATTTGAACGACCAGCCTCCGGCTACAGAAGTTGCCTCTCCGGGGTGCCACAGGGTAAGCAGGGTCTCTTTGGGGAAACCACTGAGGTTGATCTGGGTAAAGAGCCTGATTCGGCTATACCTGCGCTCTTTCGGGGGCCAAAGGATTGGATCAGACACTTCCTGAGAAAGATCTGGGAGAACCCTCGCAGAGGAAGTACGGCAAGAAGGCTGCGTTTGCTTCCGAAGCCTCATAGGGTACGGCTGCGGCTACTAATGCGGTGGGCTACGCAGAGGGGGACAGGGATTTGGGGAGAAAAAGGGGCATTAAACATAAAGGATATAAACCTGACGGTCCTAAGAACCACAAGAGGGCGGACTCTACGGAGACTCCTGACAGACCGAGGACCCTCCACAGGGTCCT
Organism: Trileptium ribeirensis; assembly: GCA_030248225.1. Classification (NCBI taxonomy): domain Eukaryota; kingdom Metazoa; phylum Nematoda; class Enoplea; order Enoplida; family Thoracostomopsidae; genus Trileptium; species Trileptium ribeirensis. The sequence goes on along the minus strand of JASANE010005363.1, from coordinate 19,482 downwards.
TCGCGCCTGGCGAGTTACAGGACGCCGGCGCCTCCTTGCTCAACGGCCTCAATGTGCGAAGCTGTAGCACGTTCCCTGTTCAGGCCTCTTACACCTATCGCCAGCTTCGGTGTCGAGAGCTTGATGTTGAAGACACTGGTCTTGCTAGCGGACACTTCATGGTTAGCTGCAATGACCAGTGTAGCTTGGCCTTTTTGGAAGAGGTGGTCCAAGGGTGGAACACGCCTAGATAACCACAGCATAAAGTTAGTCCTAGTGGCATCCTGGACACTATGACGATTGTGTGCTTAATCTCTAACAAAAGCACAACGTTAGCGCCCACTGACCCCGAGGTTGTCAAGGGCATACTGAAATGCAGGAATCCGGAAAACTTAAATGGACCGGCACCGGTTGGTCAGCGGGAAGCCCAACATGGTAAAATATTTATCTTTGTGGTTCGAGAAAATGGCCGTGACAGATTCAAATATGAGTGCACATACTTTTGTTTCTTTAATCCAGCACAGAGGCCACCAGTTGAGGGCCCCCATGGAGCGTATCTCGGATAATGTGGGAAATTAGGGGAAGCTAGCAAACGATTGGAAATTATATGACTAGTCAACAATATTTCAGATCAAACTTCAGCACGCAAAGCTGGGGTCTGAGCCAGACAGGGCAACTTTTAAATTTGATCAAATTTTGTCTTAAATTACTGTTTACAAGAAATTTAAGGCACACAGGACAATGCTTAAATTTAATCAATATTTGGCTGAAGCTGGTTACCAAGTATATAAATACACGTTGAAAATATAGCGTTGAGATATGTTTTACAGTACGAATCTGAAATGCCACTGCTTTGCCAATGTTTACTAGATAGTGGCGTCCTGCAATGTTGCAGCTTCTTCGATGTGCGCTCGCGGGTAGATCGAGGTCCGTTCTTGATAGAGGCAATCATGTCATTTCAGGCACGTAACTGTACTTTGACAACAACAAATAGTACAAAAAAAGTAATGACTGTCAGCCATGGGAGCCTCCGTTAACATTCTGTAGCAGATCAGAAGTAATTTTGTTCAGAAATTCAGAAAATTAGTATTCTTTACATTTTAGCCATTCAAACCAGATACACTAAAGCTAAACCCCTCTATGTATGTCATGAAATTTTCTTAAATAAAACACTAAACTGTATGCCAAACTGATAAATACTGTGAAATTCTATCGCTTGAAGAATCTTCTTTACTCAAGTTAGCAATTTATTGATTTTGTTCAAAAATAATAAAAAAGCCAAATTCCTGCGAAAACCCGCTTGTTTCACTTTCTGACAAATCCACATTCAACAGCGAAAAACAATTTTCTCTCTACCAGCATCAACCTTATACAAGACACGATAGTTTCAAAGTGGAAAGTCTGATTGGTAAAGTGCTTACTAGTTCACGTAGAGCTACACTAATTTATTTAGCAAATTCTTGGATTGTGAAACATAATTTCACCGTTAAAAAAGTTTAATAATTAAAGCTGTATTATTTTTACATTGGCATTATTATACTGCAATTTACCACTTAGGACGCTACATTGTTTCACAATAGTCAGTCTAATTCAATATTGTACTACAGTAACTAATTTACTTGTTGCGCTTTGAGATATTCTTGTTCGTAAATTTGGCTGAGCGAAACTTTCGACTTCTGCTGATCAAGCATCATATCGGCTTTGAACTTCGCCGGCTCGGTAACAGGTTTAACTTTTCGCTCAACGTCATCGAACGCCTAAAATAAAATTTGCACAGTTGATACTATATTAGCTCAAGTAATCGACTTCTGTGGAACGGAAATTATGCGTTACGATTAAAAAGCAGTAACTCAGGATTTCAGCGATGTCCCTCTAGTAGTAGTCAAAAATCCCGGGTCAGTCGCAACACTGCGGAAAAGTGAACAGAATGTAGTTAGGTGATGTAACACAGGCCGAAGAAGGTTGAATTCGGCTCTGTTCCTAGACCCTTATGTAAGGTAATTATTTTTTTACTTTGTACGCGGAAGCACCACAATTACAAGAAAGCTCTTTATATTGAAATTAATGCGCTAGTCATATACGCAGTCAAGCCAATTGGTACATTATTTGTGTAAGTGTACATTACTATTTATTTTTAGTGACAATGACATCCATCCATACAAAATGACGATAATTGCAACGCCTATATTTTGCAAGCATAGAAGTCTCAAAAAGTTTAATTAACGTGCTTTGTAATAATTGGCCAATATTTAAGTCACAAAGGGAGTAAACATTAAACTAATATCTGATCGATGATTACTACACTTTAAATACTCTAAAAATCAATCTTACATAAAGCATGATGAGATAGAGATATACACATTTCGCTAAACTACGCTATTGCCATTCAGGAAGATTATTCCAAATAATCTGCTATACATACAGAGAAAAAATATTTTATAACATTTGCGCGAAATATCATTTGCCATAATTTACAGCAGTGTAGTCGGAGATTAGTGTTAGTAATAATTTTGAAAAAATATAAACTCGGCGTAGCTCAAGGTTTCACAGATTAAATATTTTTACCTTCCTTTAATAATTAAATGTTTTAATCAAATGCAGTCCGGTCTTACGTAACTTAACCAAAAACCACTAGTGTGTATTTTTAAATTTAAAAGGATCTTGCTGTAAAACACTTTTATTGTAGTTATATCCCCATATAACTATACAATATTTGTACAGTACTCGCCACGATTGACTGCCGACTTGTTATAAAATTATAAACAACGAGCAAGTTATACAATTTGAAAGCGAAATTTTAGTTGTGAAGGAGCACGTTGCAAGCGAACAGCGCTGAAGCAGCGGTCAATTATTGTGGCGAGTATTGTAGATATAACCAATGTAAATTAAAAAAAAACGATTTTGCACTAACGCTTTGACAAAGCCTTAATGCTATGAGCGATCAAGCCTATAATAAGTCAATTTTATTTAAATGCTGTTGCTGCACAAAAATTATAACACAGATGGATTCAACAGGTAAAATGCGTCTTAAGTCCATATTGTAGTCACATTATTGACGTAGAATGTTGTCAGCACTTTGCAACACTAATGTCAATCGTGTACGTATCAATATAAGATTAGACTGTATTTGTCAATAAAATATTAACGACGCCAACCTTATCTTTAATGCGTTGCTTGATCATATCCTCTAGCGTTTGGGTTACATCTTCCGTGATCAGAGGCGCTAAAAGTACAATGATTATTATGATAATTACACTTTTAGAATTACAGTTTAATCACGCCATGGATCGTCATTAATGGAGATCTCGAATCAACCGGGTTCTGGACGCCCGCCCACATCAGCGAGGACAGGTGAATAATATTACTATAATACAGAAATTCAGTGATCCATACAAATTTTTACACTCCCGACAGGAATGTCACAAACACGGGTATGGATTCAGATCTAAAAATATTAAAGTATAAAATGTATTAATTTCCGGTTGAACTTAATCAGGGTGCAATGCGAGTAAATCTTGTTACTTTCTTCACAATATATTGAAATTTTTTTCGAAGGTCACTGAAACATTAAAGCATAATAATAAGTTCAATGTTATGTACTAAAAAGTCTGATGTTAAAATATGCAGCTCTGTGTCACTCCGATACTGATTTAATTAAGAACGACAGCAATTTGAACAACCAATCTTTAAAACCAAGGAAAGTGCCGATTTTTTCAATACAGTTAATACCAATTATGCACACCAACGATTCTATCAGTTGCCGAACATGTCGTCAGTCCAATAATTACTCTCAACACCGCAGCGGCACGCCACGTACGTGTGCTAGAAAACACAAATGTCGAGGGCAGCCACATTGTTTTCTAACGCATAATGCTATGAAACAGCTCACTACGAGAAGATATTAGGCAAATACAAAGTTCTGACCTCTCCAGGGGACCAAAATTTTACCTCAGGCGGCTTTGAGGGAATAAAAAATGCCTTGGAGAACTGGGGGCTAGCCCCTACGGTCAACTATGGAGTCTTATGTTGATATTTACCATGTTTTCATGGTGCCTTTACAAGTAAATCGTTGTTTTTGTTGCATATTTATTATATTAATTATCTACTGAAAATGTATATTTCTGCAGGCCAAGCTTCATTTTACTCAGGATTTTGTCATTACTCGAAGTATAAGCAATATTACTGGTGTTTGGTTATAACCGTCGTTTGTTATAACAATCATTTTTCATGTCATCTTAAAATACTAGCGGGTGCTTCGGCTTTCCACAGAGAGAGGGACGGAGCTCCAAGGTATTTTTGACTTCCCCAGGCATTTTTCTACACAGCTAAAATATACCATTTTTCTTTGTGCGGTAAAAGCAGAGAATAACCGGAACCGAAATTTACCAGAACCGGAACCAGCAACCGGAACCGTCCATTTAAACCGGATCCGGAACCGGAACCTGGACTTCGAAATTTATATATATACTAAAAAAATAATGGAGGAAATGAAGGTATAGTGGATTTAAAATGCATTAAAAATAACTTTACATTAAACTTAATGTATTGCGATGGTATTATTGCCTTTCTGAAACTTTAAAGAGACTGAGGAAGCTAATAATGTTTATTTATCGATGAAATATGTCGGTTTTTGGACATTCAGAGCAAAAAATGTCTTTCACCATACACCATTGCATATACTGCGTCAAATCGAATGTGCTTACAAAGGTTGGAGCGTAGAATACACACTTTCGCTCTGTCTCCAGTCGCCTTCCTTTACTACACATACGTTTGTTGCATGTTCTTCGGAAGGAAACTTAAAATTATTGGTTTATATGATTCTAAGAGAAATTAATAGATAGAAGGTAATTTTCTGATCAGTGGTCAGAGACACTGTTTCGTCTAGCGTTGGACAAACAGTGCCCGTCAGTTAGATCATAATGATGATAACTTTCTAATCAGAATGCTATAAATGAGACACACTGTGATGCTGCTCGCACAGTTTCAATAAATACAGTTCATAGGGAAGAAAGCAGTTTCTAGATGCGTTGCAGATAACGTTAGTTTACTTTAATTTACACTGATTTACCAAGTTTACAAGCGCACTGGCGGGTGCTTGACGCAATTTATGTTAGCCAAGCATACCCTAAGTACTTCTGCGTAAGTCATACTCTGTTACCGAGTTGGACCGGTTTAATTCAAACGTATTCCGCAGACTTCTGGATGTGTAAAATAGCTGCTACAAGCATCGCACTGGCTTTGATTGAACAAACTCCTGCAGGTTATTATGAAGAATTCCTGCTCAAACTATGTGCCCTACTTACGTTTCACACGGTAAATTGGTTAGTTAATCTATTCTTTTGCTTGGTTGTATTGGAGCTTGATCATTGTGTAATATATATTACATATGTTTGGATTACAGGATGAAGCAAAAAACGTGGAAAATTTCAAACAAAAATTTTAAACCGGAATTCCGGTTCCGGTATGGTTTTTGCCCTGTGCCGGAACCGCAACCGGAACACGATTTTCGCCGGAACCGGAACTCCGGTTACTCCCTGGGTAAAAGATATACCAGCTTTTTCTTATGGAGCTAAAAAATCCCTAATTTTTTAGCGCGCGAGCTAATAACACTATAATTGCCGCAATCTCTAGGGTTTCACTACACAATATGCGTTATTATTCAATATTTACTGTATTATTTTCGCAGTTTTCAGTGGCCCACAATTTCAGATATTACGATGTACGGTGCATTACCAAACTACAATATAATAGCACTATATACAATTAATACGTCAATTTCGTACGTAATCTGGTTTGATGCTCGAAATCTAAGTGTTCCTCGAGAAGTGAATTTTCCGATCGTTTACGTGCAAACGCTTCGCCTTTTAACTGCCACGGTTTTTCCGCAAGATTTTCCTGTTCCAATTCCGCGATACGTTTTTTCAGCTGAAACGCAAAATAACATAACAATTTCTTCATAATAAACAAATAGTGAATTAATATTTAAAGTTATTACTCTAAGCCAACAATGTAAGGTCCATTGATAGTCGCAGATGTATGTAGTAATAAATATCTGCAGCGAGTAATACAAGTACCATCACAAAATTTTATCTACAAGCAAACTCTACCGAAGTTGCAGAACGTAATGAAGCATAGGCCTACGCCTTTTGCGTGCACAGCCAATCACCTGTCGATAGCATACGTCGATATATGTGGATATAACACAATACCGCACAAGTTAAAGCAAAACTAACACCGGCAATAAGTTTACCATGCCCAAAAACCCTTAAGTGCAAGCTATCAGCCTCTCAGAACGTAACAATTGAATTAGGAATTTTGGGTCGATGAACCATAACGGCGCCATACCCCGTACCCATAGAACCATGAATCGCAGAGCTAAATCAATACCAGCAATGAGTTTGCCATGCCCGAAAACCCCAAGCAAAACTTTTCAGCCGCCCAGGACGTCAGAACTACAGTACTCGCCACAATTGACTGCTGCCTTACGAGCGAGCGAGCAACGAGCGAGTCGCGAGCGAGCAACGAGCGAGTCCCGAACGAGCAACGAGCGAGTCGCGAGCCAAAATCGAGCGACTCGCAAGCGAGCAACGAATGATTCAGCCGTAACAAAAAATCACAGTTACACATGTAACATATGTACAGAAGATTCAGTGGCTTTGCTTTTAACGATTACTGCAGTAATGTGGTAACTTTATTTATTATTATTATTACAACATCTGGAGGTTATGTAGTTTATGTTATGTTAATGATTTTCAGGCATAAATATGTTATGTATGTACATATAGGCACACGCCTGTGCCATGTTGCATCGCTTACCGTAACGCATTGCTTAATCGGTACATTATGTATTATACATACACATATTATGCTATTTATGGTATTTTTTATGTTATTATATTATGCTGTATATGTTATTTTTAACGTTATCGTGTTTGTTCTGTATATTGTGGTCATGCCAGGATTGTCTATTTTTAATTACGTAGTCACGGACAAAAGTAAGTGCGCAAAAAACGGACGCAGACAGACGAAGACGCGTCTGGACGAAACTGCGTCCGTCCGCGTTTAGACGAAATTGCGTCCGTCCACGTCCGCACCCGTGTTCGTTTGCGTCCGTATGCGTTCGTTTGCGTCCGTCTGCGTTCCTCTCCGTTCGTTTGCGACCGTCTGCGCTTGATTGCTTCCATTCCCTTTTGGACAAAATTCCGTCCGTCTGCGTCCCTCCACGTTTTGAAGAAGCCGGGTCCATTTCCCGCGTGATAACGTCGCGCCAGTCTTCAATTTCAACTACTATGATTCAAATGAATTTAACCGTGTGATACAACTTTCGTATGTATGTCATCTGCTTTACTATGAGTTGTGGCATTCTAAACACGTCGCAAAAATGCTACTATATAATGTGTTATATAATATATACGGCAAAATAAACTGCAAACTGGGGTGGTAGTAGCAAAAAAGATGAGAGATTTATTCCTTCCCAACCCACGCCGTTCACATGCCTCCTATAACAAATTCAAATATACAATATGTAATGCATGTCTGGCGCCTTTAATAAATTAACGTATTTTTCCACTCTGCACATTTTAATGTTTTTCTTTACTTTCTTAGCTGATGTGCGTGTGTATACTGCATTGAAGGCATTGTGTTCTACTTTTTTGGTTTTAGAGTTCATTTTTTTGGCTTGGGTTGGCAAAGACAACAGAGTCCTTCGCGATTTAGTGCACCACCAAACAACAAAGGTGCTGTTTGGTGTTGTAGTTGTCAACTATTATCATACTGTTCGTTCAGGGTGTAGGCAGAAGTGGGTGCCAAGCCACTGGGTTACCGTCTCGCCTATAATTTTCTTTATGTGCGGAGGGGGTCGGTATTGAGAATCCTTTTGCGCGTCGACTGCATATGTTTGGTTAAGGGACACTTTTCTCCACGGGGGAGTGGTGCTGCGGAGAGAGCAGAAGGTAGTCCCCTACTCCCTGGAAGCACGTATACTATAGTTCAAGCTCAATGTATTTTGTTCCACAGCGGGAGTTAAGCGAACACACCAGAATACATAAATAGATTCGTGTTATTACTTTAAAAATATGTATATATTTAAAATATAAAATATAGATCAAAAATATTTATATAAAATATTTTACGAAGAGAACAGGCGTTTATACCTGCTTTATCACTCGTAATACAAATACATATAACATAGATACATGTGTATGTATTATTTAACTTCTCTTTTCACATAGTGGGCACAGATTCTCTCCTTTTGTTCTGCTTTTGTTCTTTAATATAAGACTTTGTTCTATTTTGTATCTTGTTCAACTTTGGCGCTTCTTTTACATAATTCTTCTCTTTTCTTTTCAATTACAGTTATATATAGTTTCTCATTTATCGTTCTCCGAATTCACACCCTGTGCACGTCGCCAAGATTCCAGTACTAAGTCTAAACAGTGGTTGCCCCTCCCGTATTACGTTGTTTATTTTCTAAGCAATATGAATTACTGTAGACTTCTTACGTGAAAGAGTGGTGTTAGATAAATACTTATGTCATTTTCAAATTCACTTTTTGCAACATATCTATCCGTGAGGTCACATTCGTCCTTAAATCTGGGGGTCGGCCCGGCCACCGCGACTTAGGGTCAGGGCGCAGCACGTTTGAAAAAATGTCTTAAAGTACAGGAACCGATTTGAAATCGCATATTGTGTTACCAGAACAGGAAACTGCCCATTTCCAGAATCCCCCATTTGCGTTCAGCGAATTCAAATTGGACAAAATAGCAAACGGTCTTAGTATGTTAGACTAACAGAGATCACGCCTTTCGGTCATCGGGCAGCAAACGTTCATCATATCCAAAAATTCGGAAATGTAATAGGATACTAAAATCGGCGAGCTGTTCGCGAACAGCATTTTGTACATCGTGTCAAAAGGGGATTGGTCGGTGAACCCCCATGGCGAAAAATCGCCAATGGCGTCAGTCTTATAACGGGTCTGGCCAAAAGGTGGGAGGGCCCCCAGCCTCCCCCGCTGCTGTTGCTGCGTCCCTGCCTATCGTTAGGACAGCTACAGTTGAGGTTTTCTTATTTGCATTAACGTTTATACATATTTTCTAGGTACTGTACAAACAGTATTTACGCAAGATTGGTACAATTCTAATAATTTTACGTCGTATAATTTATAATTTTTAAAGTTCGTCGACGTATAAATAATTTTTATGGAAACTAAGAAACTGCGTGTTTTACCTCCTTACTGTAGAGCCAGAATATCCGAACTTAGTGAGAAAAACATTCCTTACAGCTCCATCGTTTCCATTTTGAAAAATGAAGGCTACCGTACTACATATCGAGCTGTAAAACTGTGCATTGAACGCTTGAGGGAACCACACCATATTTACGTTAAGAAGAGAAGCGGTCGACCCTTTTGTTTTTCTGAGTTCGCAGAGTACATTGATAACTTAATGTTGAACGACAATGAAATGACAGCATATCAATTAAGGAAAAAGTTGGCCGCCAAATTTGAAACATCTGAAATCCCAAGCGAAAGAACAATTTCTCGAATAAGGAGGCGACTTGGCTGGCGATATGCAAGCGTGAAATATTGCCAGATCGTTAGAGATACCAACAAGCTAAAACGATTAAAGTTCTGTATCGAAGCAGTACACAAAAGCGAATTATTTAAGCAGCATGTGTTTACTGACGAATCGACGATTCAGTTAGAAAGACATATGAGACGTGCATTTGTGAAAAATGGTGATAAGCTAATGGCTCTCCGCAGTATTGCAAAACACCCAGTCAAGATGCACGTCTGGGCAGGAATTAGTTGGAATGGCGCGATATGCATATGCATATTCGATGGTAACAAAAGAATCGATTCCAAAATGTACCAAATTTCCAAAATTCCAAGATATTAGACAGTTTTCTGAAGTCGTTCATGCTCAAAGCGTATCCCGACCACTGCTTCCTTGTACATGACAATGCGCCAACGCATATTAGCCGATTTACTAAATATTATCTTGCTGAAAATAATATTTTAACAGCTTTTTGGCCTCCAGAGTCTCCGGACTTGAATCCCATAGAATGTGTTTGGCATCAGCTCAAAGAATATTTGCGGAAACACGTTAAACCTGCAACTAAACAAGACTTGATAGTAGGAATTAAACAATTCTGGCGAGAACATATATCTGTAAGTGTAGGTCGTATATACAACACATCCTAAAAGTTATACCTATGGTACTGGACAATAAAGGAGGGCCTACGCAATTTTAAAGCGTGCTGTGCACGAATTCCAGCCGGCTGATGACGTCTCAGTTCCCCAGGTATGCCACTGATAGTGATTATTGTTGTTTCAGTTTAAATCGCAATTATGAATAGCAATAATACTTATATGTTACTCAAGTGGTATAAAAAGAATCAAAACATTGGTAATATTTATATTAAACGATTTCAAAGCATTTCTAAAATTATGATGTCTCGTGAAGGTAGTGAAGGCGTAGCCACAAAAGATTTTGATATAGTGGATATAGTGCCAGGCACCTGGGTGTATGTTGAAACAAAGAAGTCTAAGCAGTGGGCTATAGTGATGGCGATGGGCACAGAATCGGCAATGAAGGAGGAAGAGTATCGTGCTGTACACAGCGGTGAGGCAAACGTTTCTATTGAAACAATGCCCAAATTTCGGGACACCGACAACTCTACAGTAACTTCACTCAGCTCTAGCTTTGAGTGTGGTAAGACCAAGAGTGGATAACGGGGAAGAGTATGACCCTTCCCCGTTATCACACGTAAAACCAAATTTGATGACACGGGCGTTTTCGGCCTATCCCCCTTCCCAAAAAAATTGGGGGGGGGGGGGTCGGGCCGAAAGCGCAAGTGTCATCAAATTTGGTTTTACGTGTAATAACAGGGAAGTGTCATACTCTTCCCCGTTATCCACTCCTGGTAAGACTCATTTTGAAAGTGTTTAGTGAAATAATCGTTAATTGTAATATGCAGCGGCGGAACGGGAATTGAGTTGCTCGATTTCTGTTCCTAGATACTTACTATGTAGAGCGCTGGGCTGTCATCAATACCCGTTACCGGCACGCTGAATTAATGTCTGCTGCCACTTAGGGTATAAGCCAAAGGTAAATAATATTGGCTTCCTTCTTCTTCCTTCTATCTGGTTCAAACATGTTCACAATCATATATAGCACTTTAGTTTTCACAGTTTATTACATAACCGGCGGGTTGCTATGCCAGGGGGATAAATGATCCCGAGTCGGGGGGGGGGGGGGTAGTGGCGAGACCAAAGTGTAACCCTGTTGGTCAGAAAAAATTTTCTTATGGGGTGGACGGTTGATTCCGATCTTTTTCGCTCCCCGACGTATGTTTTCTGGGTTAACATTTCTCGCTAAAGGGGAAACATTAGCTTTTTTAACTGGAAGGGTTGGGAGTCAGAACATGAGGATTGACCCCGTACCGGTTCAGTATTTAGGCATCTGTTACACCATTAATCAAGTTTAACGTCAGCCAGTATTGAAACCCAGAAATTTCCGACTCGACACTTTGATATTGTTCGCAAGTGGCCAAGCCGGTTCAAGCCTTATGTTGCATGCTGTGTCTGCGTATAGATTAGAGAGTTATAGCAACAATATTGAATTATATGCCGGTTATTGTTTTGTTGTGTTTATTAATATCCTGGCTGCTGTCAATGCATAACATGCACGTATTGTAAACTAAAGTAAGTGTACAACTGTTGGGTTAGGTCTACCAATCAGACACGGTTAGGTTAGGACTGATCAGGCCACCAGTTGACCAAAGTTGAATGCACACCGGCACCACAGTTCTGTGTAAACTTCGCTACCCTAACCTACACAAGGGCGTTTTCAAAGGCGCTAAGTCAACTCAGTTTCGGCGCGCAGCCCACCGCCCGGCATTTGTCATCTACCCAACCTATAGGCTACCAAAATATAGTTAAAAGCGGCTATTAAGAGATTTGGGAGCTCAGCTTCAATCGGCTACGCATAACCCTCTATAACTTTTCTTACGGTTACAAAGTCGTTATGAACGGAAAGTTTGTTAACATTGTTCTATGTTACCGTTGGTTGTAACCTGTTTTAAACCAGAATCACGAAAATTTTTTTACACAAGTAGGCGATTTATCCACGCACGTGAGTCTGCATATACGGACGCACGCACGTACATACCTAACAAACACGTTTTCACTTTTAGATACTGAGTTTTATTTACCAAGTTGGACCATTAAAAGGGTATGTACAATTTTGACACGATTGGTTTAATTCAGACATTTCGAGTTGCCTAATATATTGAATAGTCCTAAAGTGTTGATTACACACTTTCCACCTGAACTCAGCGGTGTCAAGTTTCAGGTATACATGTGGTCTAGCAGAGAGTAGTAAGTTTGTATGGATTTGCAGGTTACCCACCGTGTTCAACTGATGATGCAATGCACGATGAAAATATCTCTGGCTATAGTACTCAGACAGTGAAACTCGCTAGCAGCATTCGAGCGGCCATGAATATTTCTAACTACTCTACCGAAGACACTACCGACAATTTTCGTTTAGTGCTTGACCAGATTGAAATGATTAAAGCTAATCAAACCGTGTTGTCGGAAAAGCTAGATGCAATTGCTAGAACGCAAGCTGATCATGCACAAATTCTGAAAGCACTGCTCGATCAACGCGAGGCGTCTTGTGATCGTACTGACAGTAGCAATAGTTTAGTTATCGATGAAAGTAATGCAGACCACGAAGTTTTGAACGCGGTGAGCAGTTCTGATGACTCTGCATGTCACTAGATTGGTGGGTTCACCGAGATTTCATCGGAGCAGCCGACATCTGTTGATTATGCCACGCTCAGTACTAATTCACAGGGGTACAGCTACGAGAAGCACTTGCATACGCCAGTTTCGAAAAACTTGGCACCTGGTTTACCTCAGACCCCAACGCAATGTCAACTCCTGCAGTGGCCAACTTATTAGATGAAAAAGATATAAAATCAGCGCAGAAAAAGGCTCAGTCGCGATCGCATTTTGCAGTGAGCTTGGTGAAGAAATACTTCAAACCTGATGAAATGAAGGGCCGAAATTGTACCGGAACACGTGGCAAAGAGGCTTTGTGTCAGAAGAAGCTGACGTATGTTAAGGGAGTTGTTTTGTCCAGATTTCCTGCACAAGGCTCAGAGAACGAGGAAAAGTGTTGGAAAAATTGTGTTCTTATAATTGATGCGTATTTGCGCCGTCAGTCTAAATAATTTCGTTGGTTACTCGTAGAATTCGCGTCGCAATTTGTATTTTCACATTACAGCGGAGTATGGAGTAGTAGTTACCGCACGCCTGTTTTACTCTATGATAGGAGCAACCGCGACTACTTTGCAATGTTTTCATTTGTTAGATCAAGTTATAAAGTACATGTGGATTTGTACATATGTAGTTGTAAATTTTTACTTAAAGCTGAAATGTGGCAGTTTAGCATGTAAACCAATTTTTCACGCTGTATGAAGCCGGGCCAAAGCGGGACCTATACGACAGTGAATTCTAGTAATCAGCATAGTGAACATTAGGTATATATAATTGATTTTGTTTCATGTTACTGTATGTATAACTTGTCGATTCGCAATGTATAACGTGTCGTGTCGATTCACGAGTAAATGCGAAAAAAAAAATTTTTGGAACAAGCTCGTTATTAGCACATGTATGTTCTAGAATGATGTGGTAGTAGCCTTGTTTTGAAATTTGCATTAACAACTTAACAGCAACGTATAAATTGTCGACAATAATTACGTTAATTAATAATACGAATGTTAGCGCGGTTGGTGGATAACAACAAATATAAAAGTAAAACTAAGTGATATATTAGACCCATGCTATGTATAAACATAAATATGTATTAAATCTCGCTACTTAACCTATGTACACCACCATACGTACATATAACGCCAGTACAGTCGACGGAAAACAAGACTGTGGCACATAACCGTTACATATTTAATATACTGTGCGATGACTCATGGCGTGACGAAATTTCGAATCTTATGTTTTTAATGTATTTTCTTATAAACAAATAACAAACGAACATTAGCTTTACAGTAGCGAGCGAGTCCCGAGTGAGCAACGAGCGAGTCGCTAGCGAGCAACGAGCGAGCAATGAGCGAGTCGCGAGCGAGCAGCGGTCAATTGTGGCGAGTACTGTAATTTTCGAATTTTGGGTCAAAGAACCACGGGGGTGCCATACCTCAAACCCCATGAACCGAAGCCTTAGTCGAAAAACAAAAAGAGGCATCGGCATTTATCGTTTTACTATGAAATAAAACCAGCCAGAGATAAAAATTCGAAAGGTAAGATAAAAATACGCTTGCTTCCGTGAAGGTTACTAAAATAGGGTGAAAAACTATCATTTTTACCTCTGACCCGAATCATGGGGGCGTCATACCCCCATACCCATTGAACCATGGGTCACACAACAAAACAAATGAGTTTCCATGCCCAAAAACCCCCAAGCAAAACTTTGAATCGCCCAGGATGTTAGAACAATAATTTTCGAGTTTTGAGTCGAGGAACCACTGGGGCACCATACCTCAAACCCCATAACTCTAGAACCGGAGCCTCAATCGGAGAACAAAAACAGAGGCATCGGCATTTATCATTTTGGTATGAAATAAAACCACCCAGAGATAAAAATTCGAAAGTTAAAAATAAGCTTGCTTCCGTGAAGGTTACTAAAATGGGGTGAAAACCAGTCATTTTGACCTCTGACTCGGAACCATAGGGCGCCGTACCACAGTACCTAGACTATGCCGGTTCGAATGAGCCCAAGATAATTAAAATGCCGTTCCCAAGTTATGACCGATCACACACACAAACATGGAATTTAGATTTCACACCTGCAACACACAATCTCCACTACGTTTCCTCACGTTCTGATAAAGCATATCCGCGACATGGGGCCTTGATGCATACCACCTCCAAACAACATCAACTGTGCTTCACAACGGAACGGACATTCAAAAAAGCTGAAAATTTATTTCATACGTCTTATAGGATTTTAGCTTTTCAAAAAGTTTACTGACTCACGGTCACACATTCCATCACATCTCAAATCTTGTCCACCATTAAACTATCAATATTAAAACATCGTCACTTGCCGCTCACGCAGCAGGCACCGACTGTGTTGCGAAATACACCGAATAGTACTGGTACTACTGCTACAACTACCCGGCTGGGTGTACACTCAACCATATAGCAGACTTTTGCAAATTATTACAAATGTTTATGCCTTCACAGACAACTATGTACAGTCTCCGAAAGAACAAACTGTTGTTCGCTCGGGATATATGGATTTTTGTTCGAACCAAGTTCTACGGTTCGTAGTGTTCAATAGTGCCTATTAAACTATACCGGAATGTGTAATGAAAAAAGTTTGTTATTTTCTATAAACTTATGTAAGAGTAAACTTAAGATGCGCCCCAACCATCCTCTTTTCACACCATGTACAAAACGATGTTAGAGAACAAAACTCTCACATTTCAATAGCCGTGTCCAATTTCGACATTTTACTGTTCCATAACGCTACTAGCAAGTGCAATTCGGCCCCTGTGCTTCAACACCAATGTTTTCACGAACATTTTCAAATTATAATGTATGAAATATGAAACGGACTAATTTCTGTTCTTTTACACAAAAATGACATTTTTTGTGTTCAGTGAACAGCGGAATCGCTTTGCTTTTGACAAAAGAGGATGATAAGCGGCGCAACTTAAGTTTACTCCTGCATTAAAAAAACTGTATACTCCTGCTCCTGCGCTGTCACAAAATTGCATGTATTAATAATTATTTATGTATTATATTTTGGCTTTTACATAACTTTTGACATTTTGCACTTTCGGTATGTTCTAAATTCAGGACGCTTTTATAGTGGCCTAATTCCGTTTCCAATGTAACATTTGAACGGTTCATTTTCATTCAATTTGTCTCAGCGTGCCGAATCGGCCGAATGACAGCCAATAAGACCAGATTTAAATTAAAAATCTTTAAAAATATAAAAAAACTTTAAATTTCACATATTTGACATTCGTCGGACATATGAAAATGAAATTAGCCTCATATAGTGTAATTCTATCCGCTGAGTCGATCAGACTGGTTAAGTTGCGTCTTCAAAGTTCCGGAGCTATAGGTAGTGTGCGAGGGTACCTTCAGACGCAACGTGTCAAACCCAGCACTGATCGAAAATTTTACTGCTAGCATGACAAAAACATTGACGCTAAACAATACTTTTCCTATTTGGATAATTAACCTACAATCAGTGAGATATTTGGAAAAATTCCTATGGTAATATAAGTTGGAAAAATCAAACTAGTATCTTGCAAGCAAACGTGAAACGGACCGAGTGTGGTTTATTTTTTAGTTATCATTTTGGTTAACACCTATAACAGGTTTTGTTTGATGTATATGCCACCCTCAAAACCACGGGCGGTTTTAGAGAGGGCGGTAGGGGCGGCCGCCCCCCCCCCGCAGACAGGTTTCGAAGATAGAAAATTTTTGTCCGGCTTTCTCATAGACATCATCTTAACATAGACCCTTAACCTAACTGTTACCAAAGCGTCAGAGGTTTTTGAAATTCGGTACACATTCGGAGTAATGTCGTCCGTCGTATTCTTTCGCGCATCGCCAAAGCGATTTTGTTTCTTCAAATGATCGGTGGAAGCTTTGAATCCTAATGCAACTAAAACTGTTCTGGTGAAGCTTAGCGACACCAGGTGGGTTGAACATCACACTGCATGTTTGACTTTCTCGGAACTGTATCCTTGTATTGCTGCAGCTTTGGAAAATATTGCCCAACACGAAGCTGACCACAAAACTATTGGGCAAGCCACCAGTTTCTTGCCGCTATCACCAGATAATTCTATTGTATCCATGGATATTCTTCGTCATGTACTAGGCGCCATTAAACCCATAGCTGTATCACTGCAGTCTGTTGGCCAGAATCTTTATGAGTGCGTCAACGACATACACATGCTGATGGAGCAACATGAATCGTGGAGGAGCGGCCACAGCAGTGGAAATTTCCAGAACGTCTGGAGCCATGCTTGTGAGGTGAAAAAGCATCTAGACATTGACCGTTTCGCTTCTGCAGGAAGGTGGCCACGAACACACCAACTGCACCTAACTCCATATGAATTTTACCGTACCACAGTTTATATCCCTTTTATTGATGGTTTCCTGAGCCAGCTCCATACACGTATTGAATCGTCGCTTCTATCTCAGTCCGCTCCGAACGCAAGTTACAGCGACATTTCAGATGCTGTGGATTTCTATATTGAAGCCTAATAGCTTCTGCATAATGATAAACAGTCGGTTTGGCAAGAATTCGAACGCTGGAAATTAAAATGCCGATCAATTGACGCTAATTCGACATGGCTGGGCATTCTTGAAGCTATGGATATGTGCTGCAGTGAATTTCTGATTGCGATATCGGCTCTTTTATGCATATTTGCAACCCTTCCCGTAACTTCGGCATCACCCAAGCTTATATCTGTGATTTCTGAAATCGTATCTGTGATTTCTGAAATCGTATTTGGGTAGCACGTTGACCGAAGATTGTCTCAGTGGATTGGTTTAGATGTTCATTCACAAGCAAAAATCGCTGCAAATTCAGCGAATTATCGATCAGTTCGCGTTAAGAATAGGCGCTTTGGACTTTACGATGTGAAAGGTATACACTGTAAAAGAACATTTAATTTGATGCGAGACCGGATTGAACGTCGTTCTAACTGTGCTACAGACAAAATTTAATTTTAAAGAAACACTAATACAGGTCGCTATTATGTATCTTGTTGTAAAACGTATGTTAAAATTGTTGCAAAGAAGAGAGTGAATTTTCCACAAATATTGCCCAGAAATAGTAGAATTCTAAATGTCTGTCTGCGTCACACATATGTAACTCATTAACTCAAAGATGGTTTTCGAAAACTTAAAGATCCGCCGCCCCCCTGTCAGAAATTTCTAAAACCGCCCCTGTTCAAACCTCTTGAACTCTATTGAAAATCCCAAAACCTCGTTGAACCGACATCCATCACAAACAACTGACAACGCATCAAGTATTTGTCCTGGTCTCTAAATAATCAAACCATCGTATTCAGCCTACCCGAAAACCTATATAGACAATAATTCTTGATGGCCTTGACGCTATACGTAACCAAAATTATATCCTGCAAATCGGGGTCGATTACACTAAACCCATTGGGAACTCATGAAAAGCGTGAAGTATGCACGCTGGACTCTAGATAAACAAACCATTGTAATCAGCATACCGAAAAACCTCTATATAAACTATTATTATTGCCATGTACCACACTCCTGAAGACATACTATTTTCTGGAAACGGGGTCCATTGACCCTAAACCGAAAAGGCATAAGACACTCGTGCTGGACACTATGTAGATAAGCAAACCATCGTATTTAGCATAACGGAAAACCATAATAGACAATACTTAATCCTTAATCACCTGTACGCACTACGTAGCCAAATCACCGAAGACAAACTATATTTTGGAAATCAAGTTCATTAATACTAAACCCATTGAAAATCCAAGAAAAGGCATGAACTGCACGCTGGAGTCAAATCATTGTATTCGGCTTCGGAAATACCTATATAGACCATTCTTGATACCCTGCGCGAAACACATAATCAGACAAATGAAAACGCACTACATTTTGGAAATCGGATTCGTCGACCATAAAACCTTTGAAACTCTATGAAAAGGTATAACAAGTCAAGTTGGACTATATAGTAAAACCATCGTATCATCGTATCCAGCGTGCTTCATAACATAACAGTCACTCATAGTAAGATAAAAACAAGCAATAACAAGGCGAAATCTGAGAAACCGCTATTTCTAACAAAGGGTCGATCAACTACAACATTTCCGAACGAACGAATGTCGAACAGAAATCGAACAAAATGTATTTATTCTTGAACGACATATATGAAGACTTTTGGGACGAACTTCAAACAGCTCCCGAACTAATTTAAAAAATCGAGCCAATACTTCGAACGCGTCTGAAACTAAATTCGAACACATTTGGAATAAAATTTTGAATTTATCGAACGAACATCGAACAAATTTCGGGCGAACAGCACTCATTATTGGTGAGTACTGCATATTAGCGCCCACAGCGGCCCAAGAAGTAGCCCCACCAGAAACGTTGCAATCAGCAAAGATGTAGAACTCACTGAGCTGATTCTGGATGAGTGGTGGTCTGTATTTTTCAATACTAAGCATGTGTCTCAAGATGTGGGCTGCGAAAGACTGGTACCCGTATGGCCAGATTTGGCAAAGAACTCTTAAAAACCTGTTTTTGCCATTTTGACCCGGAAGATGGGGTCGGAGCAGTTCGCGTTCAATTAAACTACACACCGTCGACACTGTTGCTATCGCACATTTGTCGAAATCTGTCCATCCAAAAATGAGTCATGACTGACAGCAACGGACAAAAAAATTTAGTGCTTTTTTGATAGAAAC